>JASDQU010790076.1:80088-114935 GCA_032191745.1 Picea mariana | reverse complement strand
TGAAGCATGCTGAAGAGTTTAAAAAGTTTTAAAATATGCTTAAAGGCGAGATAAAAACTGCTTATTCGGCTCTAGTCTAGTTCTATTTATCCAATTTGAAGTATGATCTCCACTAGTAGTAGTTACATTACAAAATTTGAAAGTGATTATTTTGTAGAAGGTGTCGAGAAATAGATGTATTTAAAAAACATTAGTTACTCAGAGGGAGGTGGTATGGAGGGTCATGTTCGTCCATTTCATTGTCATGTGAAAGCATGTTCAAGTCAAGAGGAGGTTGTTCAACTGATGGGGAGGATCCACTTGTGGAGGGAACTGCTTTAATTTCCATGGGAGTTAGTGCATGCAACTTCAGACTTTTCATTTGAGATTGTTGGAATAGTCACCAATACTAAGAGGCGGGGGCGGGGGGTGAATCAGTATTGAGCACTTTTTACCATTTGTAACCTTAATCACATCATGTAAACATTAACCATTAATAATGTCATTCATCATCACATAAAACCATACACAGAACACAATGAATTTCACGTGGAAACCCAACTAGAAGAAAACCACAAAAACTTATATTTTATAAATATGTGTAGGCACCAACCTATTATTACAAAGATTATAAGCACCAACCTACTAGAGACACCAATATCCTTAGTTGAGCACCAACTTAGCAAGATGTAGGCACTAACCTTCTAGAGACACCAATCTCCTCAACTACGCACCAAATCAATAAGATGTAGGCACCAACCTATTGGAAACACCACTCTCCTCAAATGAGCACCAACTCAATAAGATGTAGGCACCAACATAATATCTTCATACACAGAGTACTTCTGACTTCACCTACATGATTCATTCCATAGACAATCCTTCAAACCCTAGCAAGCCTCATAACATCATTCCCATAATGTCATTATTGACGACAACATCCACTGATGGAAACATACACTAACGGTAACATCCATTCAGGAAAACGTCCACTAAAGGAAACATCCACTCATGGAAACATCACAACTTCATAGCAGAGCATACAAAATCATCACAACCTCATGGCAACATCACAACCTTCACATACAATCCCAAAATCACTTTTTAAATATGCATACAAAACTTCTCAGAACTGTACCTCAAATATGCAAACTTGTAAGATTCACCACAAGCTCAATTTTCCATTTCTGATTTTGAAACTTGGACCTCAAATATAATATTTTTTTCTCCTTCTAATGCACCAAGTGGAATTCAATTTGGACCTACCAAGCTTCATATATAACCATTTTATCTCGAACACCTATTTGGGACTAGTTTCTAGAATAGTCACAAACCCTAACTTCCAACAAGTATAACTTTGTACCTGTAATCAATCAAGATTTGAAACTTGCACCCACTCTTCTTTGATATCCTTTCTAAAATTCCTCCATTTTTTTCTCCTTGAATCATCCCCAAAAATAAGTTATAGCAAAAATGACAAGATTACATGTTTTGAAGAAGAAAACCCTAGTTGTAAAGACCTCAACTTCCATTGAGTATAACTCCAAACTTGTAATGAGTCAAGACCTGAAATTAGTACCTGATATTATTCGGTATCACTTATAAAACACCTCTAAGTTTAACTATCTGAATATTTCTATAAAAAAAAGTTATATCAAAAATTCCAAGATGACCTTCAAAGAAAAACCCTAGAACAAATCTTCACAAGACTTCATCTTCCTTTGGAATTTATCCCTTCTTAATAGAATCCCTTAGAATTCTCTTGCACACCAAAAAGACATCCCAACACCTTGATCACACCTCAGACTTGATCTCTTTGTTGTTTGCACTAAAAATGTGAAATTATATCATGTATTTATAGTAATTATGTCCCCAAAAATTAGCTAAGCCGACCTCAATTTTCTAGCTGGGTCGTCGGACGGAAAAATTCATATCTTCTTATAGGGAATTAGAGGGACTTCCATATAGAGTTGGAAAGGTATCAGAATAATATTTCCAACCATGTAATTTGTTCTTCCATTTGAGTTAGATATGTAGGGTAAAAATCCCCTCAAATATAGGGTATCCAAATTGACCAAAAATAATACTTTCAACAATCTCCATCTTGCAATCTTTATCTTGGACATCTAGTAGGATTTTTATATTTATCTTGGACATCTTGTGGGCTCCATTTGTGTACAAAACAAAGTGAGCATCTGGAAACAACCACATGTTATCTCATCCCGTGAGAGCCATGCTTAAAATCTACGTCATAAGGGGACCAATTTGGAGTTTTATACATTTATGTCAAGGCACCTTCAAGGCTCCTTCAAGTGGACACATCAATACTGCTTCAGGGGCTTATTCAATTTTATTTAACATTGACTTGTCCTCATGGCTTGACTACTACATGTTGTCTTCTCAAGGCTTCATCAACATGCCTTGAAGGCTTCTTCTCTTGGCTCCATGGCTTCAACGCTTCTTTACTTGGCTTCATGGCTTCAAGGCTTCTTCACTTGGCTTCATGGCTTCAATACTCAAACAATATCAAGGCTTCTTTACTTGGCTTCATGGCTTCAAGGCTTCTTCACTTGGCTTCATGGCTTCAATATTCAAACAATCTCCCTTTTTCACTACCACATCATCATCATCCTACCACATCATCATCATCACTGCCACTTTGACATCAATGACAACATTTTCTCAATAATCTCCCCCTTTTCCATTAATGGAAACACCTTCTACCTTTTTCAGTGATGCATGATCACTCTATCCATCACCATTCTTACTCTATCCATCACTTTGTTTCTCTCCCCCTTTGACATCAATGGCAAAGGGATCATTTTTTTTCTTATCATGTGACTCCCCCTATCACCAATAGTTTGTTTCTCTCCCCTTTGAAATCTAGGATAAAGAGTTGCTCCCCCTTGGGATTTTCATGATTATATTTCTTATTATATTAATCCTCATATCTGCATGCTTCCATCCATTGCCATTTAACTCATTTTGTTTCTCCCTCTGTCATCAATGGTTCCTTCTTTTGATTGCAATGCTATCTTTTGTGAGCATCTTTCCTTTTCGACAATACTCCCCTTTTGATTGTGTTGACTCCTCCTTATATTGGGACATTTATTAAAGTTCTTTGAAGTAGCTCCCCCTGTGCTCCTGTATGATTTAGCAAGCCACTATATTCTTCTATGTACTTTGTTTTCCTTTCTTTGGTCTTCCTTGCCTACTACTTAGACTCCCCCTCAACATTATCCACGATACTAGGATTCTCTATGCCAAATTGTTTAGAATAATGTATAATGTTTCTCTATTGTAGGATCATCATTTGTAATTCTGACATCTTCCTCTTTACTTGCATATTTATTATTGCTACTCATCTCTACAACTCTTATGGGTATGTCCTCTGATAATTATCCATTGACATGTTCTTATTGGTTTTTTTTCCTTCTCCAAACCTTCGTATATTTGATATGAGCATTTTCTTTCATGGAAGTGTTGGTTGTGGAGCATGATTATCTTCTTGATTCAGAGGTCTTTGTTTTCAGTCGTGTTTATACCCCATGAAAACTTTACACCCCATAAGAATGTACACTCCTCCACTTGGGGGAGTGCAGGGGGGTTACCCCCCTGCAAGGTCTGGGGGCAACCAGGCCCCTGAAGGAAAAATTGCCTTGTAAATGTCGATTGTAATTTCATAGTAAATTTCTATCGTTCATTATAAGGTTGAAGGACTGAAATTAGAAGTTATGTTAGGGTTTTTTTCCCTAGAAGGAAACCCTCTTTTATGAGGGAAATGTATTGTGGCTATGTATCATTGTGAATATTGTATTATGAGTGAGGAGACTGTGAGAGAAAGAAGAGGAAGTTACAACGGGTGTGTTGTAGGTTGTATCCCTTCATTTGATGGATAATAATAAAGGAAGGACCTAAAAATTTCTCTGGTGGATGTATCCCACACTGGGTGAACCACATATATCGGTGTCTCTATTGTATTGTGTATCTTCTGTGTTTTATTTCCACATTTGTTTTATTTGATTGCTCTGTGATTCTGTTTTTCTAATAGGAAGACTTCATCATGCTTCTACAATCCCTAGATATGTGTCCATAGTTGTGGAATTTGTAACATTCAACATTATTGTAGTTACCTATATTCCTTACATGAGTATTTCTTGCATAAGCTCTACAGTCTATAGCCTTATGTTCAAAATTGTTGCAAGAAAAACAATAACCAAGAAAGAAACTTTGATACTTGGGAGCAAAGGGTCTAGTTTGAAATGGAGGTATTTGAGATGCTTTCTTGTCATGTATTGATTGATCATGGTCTTTTACTCTACTATTGGAATCCTTTAAGCCATTTATGTGACCTTTAGATATTTCTTCAATCTTCCTTGGTAGTTTGGAACTATTTGCTTCTTCAATGTGTTTATGCTTGTGGTCATACCTAATACATGTCTTATCACTGGGATATATTTGTTGATTGAGGATTTCTTCTAATGTTGATGAACTCTTCTCAAAATTGAAGTTTTTTGCAATTGTCCTTTTCACTTCTTCTCTTAGAGAAACAATTTCAAGTTCTCTTGCTTGACAAATTTCTTCCTTCTATTTTAGTTGATTGTTTAGGACTTCTTTAATTTTCTTGTCCTCTTCTATTTGAATCACAACATTATGCAGGTTTATGCTTAGTTGGGTATCTTACTCTTCTAATTGATTCTTCAATGTTTATTCATTATTCTTAGCCACTTATACTTGTTCTTTTAAAATAACAACAATCTTTCCAGACTCACTTAGCTTCTCTTCTAGCAATGTATTATTTTCTTGATACTTATGTAGTTGTTCCTTTACCATTTTTTCCTTCTCCCTTGCATTCCTAAAGTCATCTAGAGCACTAAATTGTTCCCCTTCAAGGTCTACTTCAACTTCTACTTCATCATTTTCTTCTTCTTTTGAGGCATGGCTTTTGCTTTCATCTTTGTCAAAACTACTTTTATTTGCATAGGCACATCTAATATCAGAAGGATTTAATTTATTACGACAAGGATACTTACTTGATTCAAACTCCTTCAACTTTTATTCATTTGATTCATCAATTTCCTGTTCATTTGGTTTTTCATCCATTTTATTTGATGTTTCTTCGTCATTTGGTGTATCTTCCTTTTGATCTTCTGCACATTCTTGCATTGCTTCATTTGTGTATTTTTCTTGTAGTTTGTCCCAAAGGTCTTTAGTTGATGAATGTTTCCAACTTCGTTTATTTTCTTTTCATACTCTGAATAATCCTCTTGGAATTATGTTCAATGCAACTGCATTTTCTTTATGTAGCTTCTTTGTTGTTGCACCCTTAGGTTTGCCTTTTGGAGTGGTGTAACATCTAATATTGATTTCCAAATGTCAAACCCATGTGCCTGTAAAAATTCTTTAATCCTTATGCTCCAATGAGATAACTTTGATCCATCGAACAATGGAATTCCATCTACAGAGTAAAATTCTTGAATATCCATGATCTTCCTTCCAGTGGTTAGACTGTTCCTGAAGGAACCTGCTCTGATACCAATTTTTGGAATATTCACCAATACCAAGGGGGGTGAATCAATATTGAGAATTTTTTTACATTTTTAACCTTAATCGCATAATGTAAACATTAACCATTAATAATGTCATTCATCATCACATAAAACCATACACAAAACACATTGATTTTTACATGGAAACCCAACTAGAAGAAAACCAAAAAACTTATCTTTTATAAATGTTTGTATGCACCAACCTACTTTTAAAAATATTATAGGCACCAACCTATTGGAGACACCAATCTCTTTAGTTGAGCACCAAATCAACAAGATGTAGGCACCAACCTACTGGAGACGTCAATCTCCTCAACTAAGCACCAAATCAATAAGATGTAAGCATCAACCTATTGGAGACACCAATCTCCTCAAATGAGCACCAACTCAATAAGATGTAGGAACCAACCTATTATATTCATACACAGAGTACTTCTGACTTCAATTGCATGCTCCATTACATAGAAAGTCCTTCAAACCCTATCAAGCCTCATAACATCATTCCCATAATGTAATCACTGACGACAACATCCATTCATGACAACGTCCATTGAAGGAAAAATCCACTCACAGAAACATCACGGAAACATCACAACTTCATAGCAGAGCATACATCGGCATCACAATCTCACGAAAACATCACAACCTTCACATACAATCCAAAAATCACTTCTTAAATCTGCATACAAAACTGCTCAGAACTGTACCTGAAATATATAAACTTGTAAGATTCGCCACGGGCTCAATTTTCCATTTTTTATTTTGAAACTTGGATCTTAGATATCAGAATCAGTTCTCCTTCTAATGCAACAAGTGGAATTCAATTTGGACCTACCAAGCTTCATATATAACCATTTTATCTCGAACACCTATTTGGGACTAATTTCTAGATTAGTCGCAAACCCTAACTTCCAACAAGTATAATTTTGTACCTGTAATGAATCAAGATCTAAAACTTGTACCCACTTTGCTTCAATATATTCTATGCAATTCCTCCAAGTTTCTCTCCTTGAATCGCCTCCAAAAGTAATTTATAGTGAAAATGTCAAGATGACTTGTTTTGAAGAAGAAAACCCTAGTTGTAAAAACCTCAACTTCCACTAAGTATAAATCCAAACTTGTAATGATTCAAAACCTAAAATTCATACCAAATATTCTTCACTATCTCTTCTAAAACAAATCCAAGTTTCACTATATGAATCTTTCTAGAAAAAAATTATATCAACAATGCCAAGATGACCTTCAAAGAAAAACCCTAGAACAAATCTTCACAAGACTTCATCTTCCTTTGGAATTTTTCGCTTCTTAATAGAATCCCCTAGACTTCTCTTGCACAAAATTAAGACACCCAAACACCTTGAGCATACATCAGACTTGATATCTTCATTGGTTTCACTAAAAATGTGAAATTCTAGATCTTGTATTTATAGTAATTTTGTCCCCAAAAATTAGCTAAGTTGACCTCAATTTTCTGGCTAGGTTGTCGAACAAAAAAAATCATATCTCCTCATTCCTAGGGAGTTAGAGGGACTTCCATATTCTGTTGGAAATGTATGAGAATTAGATTTCCAACCATGTAGTTTGTGATTCCATTTGAGTTAGTTATGTAGGGTAAAAAATTCCTCAAAGATAGGGTATTCAAATTGACCAAAAATAATATTTTCAACAATCTCCATCTTGCAATCTTTATCTTGGACATCTTGTAGGCTTGTGATATTTATATTGGAAATATTATGGTCTCCATTTGTGTACAAATCAAAGTGGGAATGTGGAAACAACCACATATTCTCTCATCTCATGAGGGCCATTCTTAAAAGCTACGTCATAATGGGACCACTTTGGAGTTATATACATTTATGTCAAGGATTATTCAAGGCACTTCAAGGCTTCTTCAAATGGACACATCATTACTGCTCCAGGTGCTTCTTTAATTTGCTTTGACATTGACTTGTCTTCATGGCTTGACTATTGCATGTTGTCTTCTCAAGGCTTCGTCAACATGTCTTCAAGGCTTATTCTCTTGTCTTTATGGCTTCGAGGCTTCTTTACTTGGCTTCATGGCTTCATGGATTCAATACTCAAAAAATCTCAAGGATTATTTACTTGGCTTGACGGATTGAGGGTTTCTTTAGTTGGATTCATGGATTCAAGCATTATTCACTTGGCTTCATGGCTTCAATACTTAAACTATCTCCTTTTTTCATTGCCACATCATTATCATCATCACTACCACTTTGACATCAATGACAATATTTTCTCAATTGAGATCAAATGGCATCGACCTCATCATGTTGTTGTCTCATGGTCATCTATTGTTGACTGAGAATGTCCATAACAAAAGAAACCAAAGTGGACAATCCTTGGTAGGCAATTTGGAGTTGTGGAAAAGACTACCAAAGAACATCTTGAGAGTCCTCTGGGTCCTAAGGCTAGCTTTTGTTATGAGGCATGAGGGCCAGAGAGAATAAAGTGTATGGACAAAACCTGTTGGAGAAAATTGAGAGTAATCTGAACTTCTCCTTACTAAATTTTTTATTTCTCCTTAATTGAATTTCTGGGTGCCAAACGAATTTGACCACACGGGGAAGAACAGTTGGCTTGGAACTACAATTGCCACCAGTTAGTTGCAGTGTAATCTAAGGATCTAGATGAAGAGAAAGTCCAATTATCCGAGCATCAAATATTCCTACCAAAATTTCCTCAAAGGCCCCAGGTCTAAAACTACCTTCAACATACTAAGCAAACAAGTCATGATTTAGTTGCTCCAAGTCTTGCTTTCTATTCTTTCTACCAAAGTATTGAGGAAGGAAAGAATCCCTTCTGCAAGCACCTGTGACTGCTAGGAGCCTTCACATTCCTCAACCAACCAGGCAGAGAACACACCTGAGATTTCTTGATGCAACTGATTTCTTATGCTTCGTTTCTCCGGGGAATCAAAACTACAATGATGAGTACAATGGGAAATCTCGTACATTTTAAGTAATCCACGCATTTCCATAATGGCAATCAGGTGACTGAATTTTCCAAACACTAAATTAAATCTTGAATCCATCTCATTTGTTGATTCCCACATGATCTGAGGAGATGGTGACATAACTAAAATTGTGTACGCAGAGTGTGTTATCCCACCTTCTTCATGCGTGGATTGTAATTTGAATATATGATGTTGAGGCCAGATTAATATTTCATGTGTGATTAGGGAGGCCGTCGACATATATTATTATTACAAGTAGGTTCATTTAAAAATAACCATAAGCAAATCAATATTTCTTAAAATTTTTGGTGTGTGGCAATATAAAACTCACATTACAAGCAAGTTCACCTAGTGATAGTCATAAGTTGGTGAATATTTCCTTAAAAAAATTGGTGTGTCGTTGTATAAAAATCACATGGATACCCATCAAGTTCAAAATACTTTTCATTATGCATTTTTGAATGTTGTCTTTGAGTAAGAGCATATCATCTTTGTTTTTTTGTGTGTGAGAAAGAGGGGTGATAAATCATGACAAACATGATGGTGAACATTGAGTTTTTTTGGGGCGCACTCACTTCATGTTTATGGTTTTGCAAACATGTTTATGGTTTTGCAAACTTGTTATGCACCGAGTAACAGAGTTGTAAGCCTTTTCTATACAAGATTTCAAAAAAAACTAACATTGTAGGTGCAACAACCATCACTCATAAAATAAAAATGTGAAATATAACACCAATTAAAAGAATTCTAGGGTTCAACGATATAAAATTTCATCACACATACCTTTAAATATTTGTGTTTAACACCCCTATTGTGACAATTTCTAACCTAAACATATGTGTTCAACTATAAGAGAAACTTGCAAAAGAGTTACATCCAAATTAAGTTACGTATTGATTACCTTCATTTATGAGGTGAAGGGGAAATGAATAATGTTATATCTCTACTAGTAATCAATGGCAAATATACCATCCAAAGTAACCAACCTTTAAGGAGACCTTTGTTAGTAAGAAACCTATTGAGAGTTGAAATACATACGCCCCATATCTAACATTAGTAACTTCAATTACTTCATATGCTTTAAATTTTGGAAAGATTTGGAAGATGACTCATAGTTCAATTTAGCAAAGTCAAATATATCATATCTTTAAAAGAGCCCGTGATATGATGGCAATAAAGTGTGCAACCCTCGAAATTAGATGCTTTACTAATTAAATTAGATGGCTTATTAATTGTGGAAAATCATTGTCTAACTGTTTTATGTTTTAGTTTTTTCGCTGGAATCCAACGATATAAATATACACAAAATCACTATTTTTTGTTGTTTAAAATTCTTTTTTAAATGCAAAAATGGACTTAGCATGCTAAAAAAATCTTGGGGCACTCGGATTATATAGAAATAATCACTTAAATCTGCGGATCTAACAAATTCTCACTAGATTTCGGGCAAATATCCTCGGAAAATATCGTCGAAGAAAAAACAAAACATAGAACATTTAGACTACAACATTGTGGAAATACCATTCAATATCGATATAATTCTGAAAAATCTCTAGAATTTCGATGGTAATTTTTTAATTGTTATTTGAAATTCAAAAAACATTTAATTTGCTTGAAAAATTCAGAAAAAGAATGAACCGTTTTTTAAAATTAACTCTTTGAAATATGATGACTTAAATTTGTCATTCCATCCTTTACATATTACATGAAGTATAAAGATTGCCTTGATTGATAGTACTGCCAAAATTTAAATTAACATGTCTTCTATTAGTTTACTCCACACTTCCTATGCCATTTCCATGTTCTTTGGTTGTTTGCATTTTGTTCTCATCTCATATTGTCGTATTCGTAGTATTGAAGGCATAATGCATTGTGAATTCAACAATAAAATAAAATAACTTAAATATGATCACGGATAGCTTTGATTATGAGATTATGATAAGTCCATTTAACCTTTTCAATCATATCAAATCTCATGGCAATTTTGTTATTTGCAACCCAATTCCAAACCTTCAAATTGAATTCTTCATCTTCCAAATCTCATGGCAATTTTGTTATTTGCAACCCAATTCCAAACCTCAAAATTGAATTCTTCATCTTCCATTGAAATAAATAGTGCTTGTTATATCTCTAGATTTTATATATCAAAACTTTAACCTCAAAATTAAATTCCTCAACTTCCACTAAAATAATTAGTACTTATTATATCTCTAAAAATAATTGTTTTTTTATATATCAAAACTTTAACCTCAAAATTGAATTCCTCAACTTCCATTAAAATAATAAGTACTTATTATATCTCTAAAAATAAAATAATTGTTTTTAATGACATTACAACTTTTAACAAGTTCTCAAATTATTTTTGTCACGTGTTCTTATGAAAATATGCAATGCATGCATTATGATGTATTTATAACATTATTTGATGAAAAAATCCCCCTCTTTACTTCTTATCACTATTTTCAACCTTGCTCCAATAGATTTCTCCTACTTTAGGTTCACAGGTTAAATTAGGGATTTGTCCATATTTCTTTGTATTCAAACCTACATTTGAACTATTCCTACAAGTAAGTAAGGGTACATTTTGACATTGTTATAATTCATCACTCTCATGTGTTTTGAAGTAATTGTTGGATAGTTTGTTAAATAATCGCATTATTTAATAAATTTTAATATAAGATATCGTGAGAGTTTAGTGTAACTATTTCCTTATTTAAAAAACTATAATATAAGATATCATGAGAGTTTAGTGTATAGTGGATATAATCATTATTCATGAAGTATGGCTTTTCAACTACAACTACATATTTGAAACAGATCTTATACATCTTACATTATACATTTTATCAATGTACTTTTGAAAAACAAGAAAAAATTACTGGTTTAAATATTGTTGAGTTTGTAATGTTTTTGGAGGAAACATTTTTTCAAGATTTGTAACATTTTTAGATACTCACTGAGGCACTCTACCACACATTTGTTTTTGCTCTAATACCATTTTGTAACATGCCTAACTTCCTAGTTAAGACACATTACTATGAAATCAACTATCATTCGATTTAAATGTGGAAATATAAACATCATAAAATACACACTCATGCAATTATCATTAATAATTAAACTCATGAACGAAACTGATTTAAATATGCACCGCAACAATTAAAATACGACATCATTCATATAAATAAAATATAGAGTAAATGTAGCATTCAATCATAGCATTAAAATTGTGAATGACACAATGATTAAAATACTTATATTTTAAAGACGATTTACGCAATCGGCTGTAAACAAAGGATGTTCCTCCCAATTGTAGGCTCTATTGCACCAATTCGTTATGCAACATGCCACCCCTAGACTAGGGCTATGAGTCCACAAGGATGGGCATGCTCTTACATGTGTCTATAGTCGACTGTAATAGCTCAAACCTCACTAAAAACATAGTGATGCAACTCCTACAATAATTCCAACCGCCCAGCTCTTCTCCCCATCATCCTGCACAACCCAATGGATGATATTTTCTTCTCTACACTTCATTCCCTCAGACAAAATCCATCCCTTCTAGAGCTCCAACACATACCGACCAATAATCTCTTTATTGGGGGCTCCAACAGGAGTGCTCACATAGCAATCTCACTTACTCTTGGGTAATTTTTTCAATAGAAAATCACTCATCAACATAAAAAAATCATTTTCAACATAATTTTCAGCTTTAGCAAGCTGTATTCAATGCCCACTATGGCTGGCCACTCTTTCCTACACTCAACTCTGGTTTTTCTCATCTCTTACTAATTGTAAAAACTCCTTGGTTTCATACTTGAATTTCCTCTTTTCCTATGCTTGCTTGATTATTACTTTTCCCCAAAGATGATTACACTCAACCCCTGTTGTCCTGACTGAGTGGGATGACTTCCTCACTTAACCTCTTACATGAATTAAATGATTTGAATGCTTAATAAGTCAAATGGATAAATGGCTAAATGACAAACTAATTAATGAAGATGGCTTAAGACTCAAAGCATATGAAAACCCCTCAAAAACCCCATTAAATCCCCCTCTCTTATGAAATCATAGCCCATCATTACTCTAGTCCTTACTCATCTACCACCGACGATGTATTTCATTTTATTATTTCCAATATATAATTTTTACGATTACATCATTTGGCTTGCAACCACTCATAATATTTACAATTATACAATTTTACATTGGGGATCAAAATTGGGGTGTTACAATCCCCTCCCCCTACAATTTTCACTATCCTCAGTGCACATCACTATACAAGTGTACATGTATGTATACATAAATTATTAGATCACGATACTTGATATTTCTGCAGTTTAATGACTCTTCTAGAAATTTTGTCCAACAATCTCTCATTCTCCTCAACCTGCACAACCCAAGGAAGTGTACGCCCTTTCTTGCATTGCAATCCCTCAAGTTGTCACAATTCCCTTCCAATACTCCAGCATAGATTGGATAGGAAGTCTTAGAGTTTTGGCTCTAAGAAATCCAACTACACCAAAATGGATTCATTGTACACATATGTACAAACGTACATTCATATTTCCTCAAAAATATGCAAAACGTTGTGGGTGTTCTTCCCACACAGCCTCTTCATGCTCCCATGTGGAATCTTCAAGACCATAGCAGTTCCATTGAACCTTTACCACGTCGATCTCTCAGTTCCTAATAACTTTGAATTTCCGGTCTAGTATGAGCACCAACTCCACCCGAAAGTCCCCTTCATGCTCCACCTATATCACGGTCCAATCAATCACATGGTTAGGATCAAGCACATACTAATTTAATAAAAAAAACATGTAACACATTATGAACTCTCATGGATGTAGGAAATGAAAGCATGTATGAAATTGGGCATATCCTCTCTAGAACTTCAAATGGCCCACAATGTCTCACTGTCAACTTTGGGCAACTTCCCAATTTCAATGAGCTCCCTTTCTCCTTCACTTTCAGAAACACGTTCCCACCCACTTTAAATTCCTTGTGTGTCCTGCCCTTGTCTACATATATTTTTTGTCTATCCCATGTAGTCTTTAGATTCTGCTTAATTTTTACCATCTTCTCTTCCATTTCTCTCAACAATTATGGCCTAATAATGGCTCTATCTTCTAGGTTATTCTAGCTCACTACATTTTCTACCAGCTTCAAATGGGTTCATCTTCAATGATGATTTATACCCATTATTATAAGAAAACTCAAGCAAATGAAGGTAGTCTTCCCACTTTGAAGGTTGATCCATTACATATATTCTTAACATATCTTCAATTATTTGGTTGACCCTCTATGTCTTCCCATCAAATTGTGGATGATAAGTTGTGCTAACATTTAGATTTTTTCCACCTTTGAATTTCACTTCCAAAAATTGGAAGTGAACTTTGTATCTCTGTCAGATAAAATTTCCTTAGGCACACCATGTAGCCTGACAATTTCCTTCATATGAATTTCTACAATGTTGGCTTCCTTATGTGTCATCTTGACTAAAATAAAATGTGTAGCCTTCATAAGCTTTTCCACCACTACCATGATGGAATCATGTTGCCTTTCTATTTTGGGAAACTTAGTAATGAAATATATGGTAAAAAACTACTATTTCCACTCAAGAATGGACAATTATTGTAGCATTCTCACTGGATGTCTATGCTCAACCTTTACCTTTTGACATTACATGCATCTAGCAATAAAATGTTAGGAAACAAATATCCAAATAGAATAAAAACATCAAAATAAGTACTCCACGCCTTGACAAAGAGATAATTTCAGATAATAAGCCTCTTCCAGGGGGAAACCTCCTTATACACCACATAAATTCACAAATACAAGATAATTCCAAATGAAAAGGTCTCCTTGGTATATATAGGAGACTAGGAGATACAATTACAACTAATGGACTCAAGTTGTCATAAATAAAATAACAATACTAATGTAATATGCCACAATTAAGGGGTAATGTGCCACTATTTAGGGTTTAACATGCCCTCCCCTTCAGAAATGTGTTCTCTGCAAGGCTTGAGTAATTATAGATGCTTCTATATAAAAGACGCATCTTCCTAAGTGGAATCTTCAGTGGGTTGTTTCTTCCACTTAATGAGATACTCTGAAATGGATATATTCCTCAACTGGAGAATTCTTGTGTTAGTGATAGCTTCAGGATCCAATATTATTTTTCCTTCCTCGTCAAGTTTTGGCAATATAGTTTGAACTAGGATCTTGTCACCTATAACCTTCTTTAAGCATGAAACATGGAAAATTGGGTGTACTCGCAAAGATGCAGGCAGCTCCAATTTGTATTCCATAGTACCAATCTTTTGCAACACCTTATAAGTTCCATAGTACTTCAGTGATAATTTATTATCCTTCTTAGCTTGCTTGAGGGACATCTATTTGTATTGTTATAGTATTAAAAATACCCAATCCCCTACTTCAAAACTTCTTTCACTATGATGTTGATCTTCTTGTTGTTTCATGTGATTATGTGCCATGGTCAGGTTGTCCTTTAAAAGTAGGAGAATTTTTTGTTGATAGTTGATGTGATTTTCCACTACTTGAACCTTAGATTTTTATTTTGGAGAATAAGTGATGGACGATGGGTGATATCCATATAGTGCCATAAATGGTGTCATTTTTGTTGTAGTATGAAAGGAAATGTTACACCACCATTCTTCCAAGGGTAACCACTTGAACCATTGTGTTTGTTTATCAGAGACAAAGTAACAAATGTAGTCTTCCAGACATTTATTCATTATCTCATTTTGTCCATCAAATTGAGAATGATAAGATGAGCTTTGAACCAATTGAGTACCCAAACAAGAAAATAATTTTGTCCAAAAATGTCCAGTGAAGATGGGATCTTTGTCACTTACAATAATCGTTGGGCTTCCATGTAGCTTTTGAACTGTCTCCATGAATGCGGTGGAAACTGTACTGGATTTGAAAGGATGAGAGAGTGCACAAAAGTGTGTGTACTTGGTAAGTCTATCAACAATAACCATGATGTCACTCTTTCCTTTAGACTTCGGTAACGTTGTGATGAAATCCATGGAAACCTCCTCCCAACACTGACTTGGGATGGATAATGGTTGTAAAATACCTGGGGTCTTAATTGTTTCCACCTTATTTTGTTGGAAAACCAAACATTCTACCACAAGCCTTTGAACATCAGTTTTAAGGCCATCCCAAAAAAATTCATTCTTGACCTTGTGATAGGTTTTCAAAAATATTGAGTGCCCTTCTACCGGAGAGGTGTGCAATTCCAAAAGTACCTTTGTTTGAGTTGGGAGTTCTTACATAAATATAAGCAATCGGTGTACCATACTGAATCATTTTTCCATGTAAATGTATATGATGCACTAAAATCTTGTTGCAACCTTTGAATGAGAGTCCACACGTTTTCATCATTCTTCCATTCATCCCTTGCTTATGTTATCTAATCAGGTTGGATGAAAGAGATAGCACAGTGAAAGGCCTCAACATCTTCATCCTTTCTTGAGAGTGCATCTGCCACAATATTTTGCTTCCCTTTTTTGTAGATGATTTCAAATCATAACCCAACATCTTGGTCACTCATTTTTGTTGTTCTTCTAAATATAGTCTTTGTTCCAAGAAGTATTTAAGACTGTCATGATCTGTTTTTACCTTGAAGTGCTTACCTATTAGGTAAGGGCGTCATTGCTTCAATACATGTAGTATTTCCATCATTTCCTTCTCATAAATGGGTTTGTGTAAATCCTTTCCCTTGAGTGGCCGACTTTCAAAAGCAAGGGACTTTCCTTCCTGTATTAGAACAACACCAATGCCATTTCCTGAGGCATCACATTCCACAATAAAGGTTTTTTTGAAGTCTAGTGTGGTCAAGACATGAGCTTTGCACATCGCCTCTTTAAGTTGTTCAAAAGCTTGAGTTGCCTCTGGAATCCATGAAAATGCATACTTCTTAGTTAATGTCATTAAAGATGTTGTTATTCTTCCATAGTTCTGTACAAACTTGCGGTAGTAACCTATCAAACCCAAAAATCCTCTAAGATTATTCAATGTTTTGGGAATTGGGCAGTCCATCATGGCCTTAATCTTGTAAGGGTCTACCTTGACACCTTAACGAGATACAATATGTCCCAAATACTCTACCTCCTTCACCCCAAAGAAACATTTGGATGGTTTGGCATATAGTTGTTGCTTCTTTAGTAGATGTAACACCATGTCAACATGTCAAACATGATCCTCCAAAGACTTGCTATAGATTAGTATATCATCAAAAAATACTAACACAAATTTTCGAAGGAAGGGCTTGAAAATGGAATTCATCAACCTTTGGAATGTGGAAGGTGTATTCATAAGGCCAAAAGGCATAACCAAAAAATCATAATGGCCTTCATGAATTATAAATGTTTTTTTGGGGATATTTGTTTCCTTCATTCTAATCTGATGATACCTTGAACGAAGATCCAACTTTGTGAAGTAGATTTCTCCATGTAGTTCATCTAACAATTCATCAATGACAGGAATGGGAAACTTATCTTTAATGGTGATCTTGTTGAGCTCTCTATAATCTGGACACATATGCCATGAGTTCTCTTTCTTGAGTACCATTACCACTGATGCAGAGTAAGAACTTTTGCTAGGTCTAATAATGCCAGCCTCTAACATTTCTTCAACCATATGCTCAATTTCACTCTTTTGAGAATAAGGGTATTTGTAAGGCCTGATGTTAGCAGGAACGCTCTGAGGAATTAGGTGAGTAGAATGATCATGATCGTGAGTGGGTGGAAGAACTCTGGGAATATCTTCAAATACTTTGGAATGCTTATTAATAATCCCTTGGATGTTTGAACATCTAGTAAGCATAGTTGTACAATTACACCTTGATGCCCCTTTTTCAATAATTTTGTCATGTCATTAGAGCTTATCACCTTATTGGGTTTCGCTGCGATACCCATTAACTCGATTTCCTTTCTTTCCAATGAAAATTTCATGAAAAGTTCTTGAAAATTAAAATCCATAGTTCCCAATGCTTGTAACCATTGGACTCCTAGTACGACATCAACACCACCCATGGGTATAGCAATCATTGGACTATTCATTACATACTCCCCCATAGTAAGATTGATCTTATGCATTTTCCTGAGCAATTGATAGTTCCTCAATTTGCAATCATTACTTGAAACTCTGGCGCTGGATATATAAATAAATTGAGAGATTTGGATAATTTATAGAGAATGAAATTATGAGTACTACCATAATCAATTAAGACTATTACCTTTTTCTTTTTGATAAATCCTTTGATCTCGAGGGTTTGAGGAGTGATAATTCCAGCCAATGCATTACATGATATGGTGGGAGTCAACTCTTCAGATGAAATATCTTCTACGTTTTCATCTTGATATGGTTTTTGTTCTTCTTCTTCTTCTTCTTCTTCCTCTTCACAAGCTATGTAGAATAATTTTTGCTCACCACACGTATGTCCCTTACTGTATTCGTTGTCACAATTAAAGCATAATTTTTTTCTTTTCTTTCCTCCAATTGTTGAGGTGTCAACCTTGTAGGTTGAGGTGGTTTAGAAGAAAGAATATTATTCTCTTGATAGATGTTAGGAGTGGTCCTTCTAGTAGCCATAGCCAGATTTTTACTTTCAACATTTCTCGCCATCCTGAATGCATTCTCCAATGATCTGGCTTCCCAAAGGTGAACCTCATGTTGAATGTTATCCTTTAAATTTCCTATGAATACATCAATTAGGTGCTCATCTGGAATATATGTTACCATTATATTCAATCTTTGGAAGTTCTCAATGTGCTCTGCAACTAAACCCTTTTGCTTGAGATTTATCAATTGGCTGAAGAAGGTATTGTTCCTTGTATCCTCATAGTGTGTTATCATTTCTTCCATGAATATTTTCCAAGTGACAAGTGATTGGCGAGAACAAATTCATCGATACAACAAAAATTGTTTGGGTTTTAAATATAAAGACATAATTCGTACCTTTTGTGTGTGTGGAGCATCGTGTAGATCAAATAACTTCTCCATCTAGAGTATCCATGTGATTGGATACTTTTCATCAAACTTACTCATATCAATCTTAGGAAAGTGGTTGGTATTCAACCCAAAGTTGGAGCTTCTCCAGTCTTGATTCATCTTCCTTGTGTCCTCATCATGAATTTCATGAGATACATTGTCACTTTTAGGTGGCCTCTCTATTAGCAACTTTTTCAATCCTTCCATGATCTCCCCTTTTAAACCATCCATCTTAGTATCCATTATCGCTTCCAGATTAGCTTCAGTTGAATCCATGATCCCTTGTAGTTCATCATTTTTTACTGCCTTCTTTTGTAAATCATTTATGTCCTTGCACATTTCTTCACCTTCATTAAGAGTCCAAGTAGGACTATCTAAAGGCTTATTTGGTGTAGAAGTTCCCTCTTTTGGTGGCATGTTTTCCAAGTATCACTACAAGGTAGGAATTCCTAATTGGCTTAGGCGGAGGTCCTCACATACAAGAGAGTGTCAGATGATATAGCTCTCTAATATACGTGCGGGGTCCAACAATAGTACTCGGCCCAATATCTCAGGGCACTAACTAAGGAGGCTTGACCATGCCCTTAGTCGTACTATCTGACTACCCAGGTACTAGAGAGTGATCTCCCCGAGTGTTTTTCTTGGTGTACTATAGCATCAAGACGACCAAAAGGCTTACTTGGTAAGTCTCAGGATTCTAGAGGGTCTCCCAATATACGTCAGGTACGTGAGAGCTCAAATCCATAGGAGTGTTGTCTAATGTGAAACTGTTCGAAAGGGGCCTTTCGATATACTCTAGGTACATGGAAGAACCACAATGTCCATGGGTTGTAGCACTCACTAGTAATGACAAATCCTACGTTTATAGACTCCAGAACACGTCTGTACCTAAAACATCCCTAAGTTTCTCTCAAATTTATGTGATACTCCTTTTATCCCACTTTATTCTACTTTTTGAATCACCCCAATTGGCACCTTTTAAACCCTGATTTGGGGGTTGTTCTGCTAGCCAATCTTTCTTTTTTGTATCTTTAAAATTTCGACCCTTCTAGGTCTAAAATTTCATTTTGTATTTCTATGATATTTCCTCTCTACAATGCCACAAGCCTGATCAAAATTGGATGTGCCAAGTGGAAGTTATGGTAACTTCCCCACACCTTGCTGATTTTTTGCCTTTCTAGGAGAGCGTACTTGTAAAGCGTGCAACTGCACAATATGTGATATCGTATTCTGCAACATGCACCAAAAATACTACAAACTATCCACTATCCAATGAAACTAGTCACACTTAATTTGGATACTCACTAAATAAGATATCATTGTTTTACCCGGAACACATGTTTGAGACTAGTTAATAGGACTAGTCATCTACCATATCTTACACAGGGTGTATCTCCAAAATTAGGATGACCAGGAAGTTGAAATTTTTACCAAAGATACCTTGATAATTCCTCTAAATATCCTCCGAGTTTCACTGTCTGAATCATCACAAAAAAAAAAAATGATAGTGAAAATTATGAGATGAATGAATTCAAGATGATTCATGAACCCGATCTTCCTCGAGGTATATCAACGAAAGTATAAAGCCCCAGAAGTTGATATTTTAAACACAAGTACCTTGATCCGTCTACTAGATATACCCCTGGTCATTCCTTCTGAAATGTCCCATAAAAAAAGGTATAGCGAAAACTCCAAGGTGACTCGGATGAAGCAGTGAAACCCCAAGACCTTGAGCTCTAATACCAAATGTTAGGAGAAAAATATCCAAATAACATAAAAACATCAGAATAAGTACCCCACGCCTTGAAAAAGAGATAATTTTATATAATAATCCTCTTTGAGGGGGATACCTCCTTATACATCACATAAATTCACAAATACAAGATGATTCCAAATGAAAAGGTCTCATTGGTATATATAGGAGACTAGGAGGTACAATTACAACTAATGGACCCAAGCCGACATAAATAAAATAACAATACTAATGTAATATGCCCCAATTAAGGGGTAATGTGCCACTATTTAGGGCTTAACATAAAATCAGTCTCATCCTTATTCATTCTAGGCCAATAATATTAGCCTCTTACAACTACAATGATTTTATGATATCATGGATGTTTGACATATGGCACATTGTGCATTTGTTTTAAAACTAAATTTCTCAACTCCTAAGAATTAGGAACATAAAATTTTTTCTTGTATAAGACAATTCCATCATATTTCATCTAATAATCTTTATATTTCTGTTGTACATTACTTTGTTGTAAGCTTTCTTTAATTTTCACATAATGTGGATCTACTGTTATAGCTTCTAAAATTTTGTCTTTTAAATCTGAACAGTTCATGCTAATGGTTGTAGCATGCATTTCATGCACCCTTCTGCTAAGTGCATCAACCACTTTATTCTCTTTTCCCTTAATGTGCTTAATTTCAAAGTCATATTCGTTGAGAAATTCCAGCCATCTAATTTGTCTGACATTCAATGTTGGTTGTCCAAACAAATATTTTAGACCATTATGGTCTATTATCAACTCAAATTTCTCATGCATGAGATAATGCATCCACATTTTCATGGCATGAACAATGGCTACAAGTTCCAAATCATGGGTAGCATAATTTATTTAATGTTATTTAAGCTTCCTTGTCTCATAACATATGAATTTCTCATTTTGTGTAAGGACTTCACCAAGCCATTCCTTGCATGCATCTGTGTACACAATAAAATCCTTGTATGGATTTGAAACCTTCAAAATAGGTGTTGTCTGTCAATTCTATTTCCATAATTTTGTTACATTAAATTCATCAATTTGGTGTACGTAGACTTGTGAGATGCTAACAAAATATATGCAGGAATAGGAAACTAACTCTAGATTAAGCAAGTTGAATTCAAAATTGATTTGATTGAAAAGACACTTCCAAGAATCATAGTGAATGATACAAGTGTTCAATTACAATGATAAGTTAGCTACTTCATGGCTCGACTAATTCTTGTAGCGTGATCAAACTGGAAATAAAAATTACTCAAAGGCGTGAATTGATGCACACCACACTCAGCCAAACACACTTGCAGAAATGGAATTGCAGAAATGAAAGGCTACAAAATTCAATTGACGTCAATGGACTTATGCTTCAACTATTAACCACAATCCTTTGGTTGACAAGCAAGAGCATCAACTGGTTTTAATATTACTAAAGAAACTCAGTCTTCAATGCCTAACTTTGTAGGTAAACCATGCTTGCATAAATGAAAGAGAATAAAGAAATCAACAAGAAATGAAATGAGAAACTACTAAAATGACATGAAAAGGAAACTTTTTGGGCAGTGTATACCAGAGAGTGGGGGTCTTTCCTCTCTTGGAATGTACTACCAAGAAGTATTAAAATAGAGAACTCTTAATGTGCAACAACAAGCTCTTTATTCCAACATCAAAATTATTACAATGATCTTTCTATTCAATATGGAACTCTATGCTCTAGCCTTCATCTCTCTAAATCCTTCACTATCGAACTATTAACTATGAACTATATGATATCCTCACATATTTATACATATAGGAAGATGAGTTACAACAAGATGAGATCAAATATTAAATAAGTGGATCTCATAACCAACAAATCATAGATCCTAAACATGTGGATCTCCTCCACCAAAGCTTGGATTTGATCTAAGATAATTTGAATATGATAATACAACATATTTCATGAGATCCATGTGTCCAAATTCGTGGGTATGAGCCACAACTTGGTCAAACCACTTAGCTACATAATTGCAAGCTTGAATGACTAGTTTTACAAATCTCAACCATACACCTCTTATTTTGCATTTTTGCAGATTTTCCCAATGAGTCACCTAATTGACACTATTCTGCACAAAACCCATATTTTATATTTTTGAGATTCCTCTTCATATGTTCAGAATTGTCATGGAAAGTTTGACTATCAGAATTGCCAATCAGCTACAGAATTGCCAATCACAAATGTTGAATTTCATAAGTAAGTTAGGAAACCAAAATATCTACTCTAAGTAATCATCAAAACATGGGAAATTGACCATTTTATGTACATATGGCATGTGAAGCTCATGTAGGGTGAAAATTGACAATTACAGGAATATGGTTAATGAAGTGAATGGGGATGGAAGGGAAAAATAAGTGAAAGAATGGCTAATGGCATCATAAAACATGTCAATTCTGATGTCCAACATCTCCCCCACACTTAAGTCATTGCATGTCCTCATGCAAACAAAGATACATAGGAAGTAGTGTCAAGTGGAAAAGATTTGTTTGGCTTACAAGGTCATGAATACCACATAATAATGGATGATGATGGATGGACAATGAAATATGAAATGTGGAGATAAAGTGTAAGGAAGTGAAATGTAAGGGAGTGAATGAAAAATATGAAAAGCTTAAAAAATTTCATGTGCATAAATTCCCCAAGTTAGATGACTACCTAGAAATAGAAATTTCTTACCCAATTTTACCTTCTCTTGGTGGATAATGGTCTAAGAGACAAATGTTGAACTCTGGTTCGCCTTATGTATGCTGATATGAGAGGAAAATAATTTGTTTGTATCTTGATTACATGTATTGACGATAACAATTATGTATTGACGATTGTCGATGATGTTGAATTAAGAATGATGAGGAATATTTGATGAGAAATCTGAAGATGAGATGAAGAGCACTTATACAACTGAAGAAGTATTGATATTGTTTCTATAAACTATAAGAGTTGTTGACGCTTGAATCTGTTAGGACCAAAACAACAACCTCGCATGGATATAAATCCCCCTACATTTTTATAGAGGTGGTACTCCTCTGTTTATGATTTTTTGTGGGGCTCGAGATTTTTAGAATGTGGGACTTTTATAGAAGTTTGCCATAGTAAAAAGGAAAGTAAAAATATAAAAACAAAAAATGTTTTGTTTTATTTTAAAGAAAGTTCCTGAGAGTGGACCAGGAACCACACACATTCACACATTTAAAACAAATAAACAAAATTTCCTTGCATCCATCATAGTAGGGATAAATATTTCTGATCAGATAAAAAAGTAAAAGAGAATGATCTGCATGCATAAAAGAACTTTGTCAGAGTGATACATGGGAAGCTCAAATAGAGATAACTATATATCAATCTCAAATACTTTATATTCAAAAAACTAGGTTACAAAGTACAGTCGAGATTGTTCCCAAAATAGCTCTCTTGGAATTTCTAAAAAATATATAGTTCATTACATATTCTCTGAAATTAAAATGTGTTTGTCATAATGAATAGGTTTGGGGCTACCACGGACCATAAAGAAAATATATATAAGAATGAAGTTTGTAGAAAGAAGAAAGTGGGCAGAAGAGAACAACAAGACCTGGTAAGAAGAAAAAGGAAATTATCAGTCTTCGGTTAAACCTTTCTATTTAAAGAGGTGGAGTAACTGGATGAAGAAATTGATAAAGGTAGAAAGATGTGATCAGTATGAAATTACTATGATGGTATCTCCCCCTTTGTCACTTGCTCACTGATGTCCTTTTATGTCTTTCATCGACTGTTACAGGAACCATCTCAATTTTTTTTTCCCTACCTCGGTAAGTTTGTCGAAATCCTTTTTAAACCACTCCTCGATGTAGCTTCTCATTGGTGCCATGTTGATTTCATGCTGGTTTTTTATATTGAAGAGCTCTTCCTCCAAGACCCTTAGATCAATAGAAATATTCTGCAAATCTTCTTCAATATCTTGATTTTTCCTTGAATAGTCGACTTGCAAGTTTTCCACGTCATCTTCACTATACTCAAGAATTCCATAGAATGTTTCAAATGATAACCCTTTAAAGATTTCAACTTGTTCGTCAAAGGCTTTCTTGGTTAGGAGCAATGCGTTGAGAACTAATTTGGGGTCCTGGAACTCATTGGTGCTCCCGTATAGATCTATCTCAGTCATCCTTTTGAATAATTATTCTCTCCTAGTTATGGCCCGGTTGCATGCTTGGACAATAATATTCAAGTTCTTAACATTTTCCTTCCACCATGCGTTTACTTGTTTTATTTGGTTCGGAGAAGGGAGATCCTCCTCTCTTCTTCTCAACTCTGTCATATTGGTAACTTTAAAACCGAAGGGTACGACCGCGTCAAGGTAAAAACCTTCTTTGTTTTTAAAATCTCCCTATAAATATTCATGGATGTGCCCTCATTCCAAGAGAGACCATCATATTTGACATCTCCCAAGGCTCTATAATTAATTCCATTTGTTTCTTAATGTTCTTCTCCACATAGCCCCCGACTAATGTGATCAGGCTTGCAAATCCTTTTAATTTTGTTGCAGGTGTGGTAGGCCCAATTATTGTTAAAGGACTAGCAAGTACTGGAAGAGGCATTAAATCTTCCTCCAATTCTTTGATTCTTTCCTTTAACTTGAAATTCTTTGTTTCAAGGCCTCCAATAGAATTATCTATAGCATCTCCAGTTGCTCAGTGAATTTAGGAAATTTGGGAAGGTCGCATGTTCCATAGGTTGATCTCTGAACGAGATTTCCCCTTTTTATTCTTTACATCTCTTTTCTCAATAATTAAATTTTTGGACTCGCTGTAAAAAACAACGCTATAAAATACAAAAGATTTTTCTTCATCGAAGGTCTCGCTCTCAATTATTTCCATCAGAGGATTTTGGTGAGCCGTGTTCTCTAGCTGATCAACATTGGGGAACACCTTTTCGATGTCAATCTCGAGTTCCATATCCTCAAGGGAGAGGGATGTCGCTTTCACCTCGAGGTCCCTCCTCTTCTTGCACAATGTTTTTTTTTTCTTCTTTAAGGGAAGCTTGTGGGAGCTTTCAATTTATCCCGAAGGAGGGTTCTTATCTCCTCCTCCGCATGAATAATTGTGGCTTACTTTCTTAATTTTTTGGGTTGTTGGAGCATTTCTCTGAGATGTTGTACTCTTTGGAGTGACAGTTGGGGATTGGACACTCTTCTCACCCAAACCTTTTACTTTCTGTTTGTACAACTCATTGGTGTTGAGTATCATTTCCAGGTCACCAATGTCACGAGTGGGAGTGCTTGACACATTATCTATTTCTTCATTCAGAATACCATTAATAAAAGAATTGTTGAAACCAACTGCCAGTATATGTTCTACAAAAATTCCCCTAAGGTCAAACCCTTTTACTCTTTCAGCATATCTTAGATTCAAGCTATGGAAATGGCTTGCAAATTCATCAATCTTGTTCATATTTCTGAATATGAAGTCCCCAACTTTCCAAGGTAGAGGTATGAATTGATTTTTTCTCTTTTCATGGAAAAAATGCAACTAGTAGTTGTACTACCTTGCTATTTCAGTAACAAACATTTTGTCATATATGTGGTGCGAAAGGAAGGAAGGATTTTCCTTGGAACCAAAAATCCTTATGACATTGTTATTCTCCATTTGTTCTACTGTCCCCTTCCTGTCCAGGAACTTACTCGTGTGGTCAGACATCCAGGGAGTGTCCTTTCCAAACAACAAATCTTTAAAAACTGAGAAAAAATCATTAAAAACTTCATAAAAATGTTGGGAGGTTGTGTGTCTCCTTAATGTTTGATACTAGAAGGTTACCGGGTCGAATTCACAGTTTACCTTCTTACACATAGATAATATCAATAACTGATAGCAATGTACTATCGCGAAAACCAAATAATATGACATAAATAATTTCTTCTCCTTCTTGTATTGAGACAATTGGGAAGAGATTTCAATGGAAATCATCTTGCCCCAATCGAAGATGGTCTGTTCTTTGACCATAAAATATAGAATGTAAAGAATCATGTGGTAGATGTTGGTTGTAGTTTCTTGTTCTGTTATCCTCGTGAAAAGCCAAGAAATTTCCCGGAAAAGATTTTTGAATGAGCTAACATGCAATCTCATTATGTCCTTGGGGACGGTCGTTGGGTTCTTTAGGAATTAAGGTTAGAGGTCTAATTCATTGTCCTGATTTTTTAAAAATTCTCTACAATCTTCTCCCTTGAAGGTAAGCGTTGGCTCAGGAAGTCTCAACATCTTACGAAATACCTGAGGTGACAAAGAGACATGGGAATGGTCCCGCAATTGAATGGTCCGCTGGCTTGGAATATATCTCTCGGCGCACTGGGTGACCAAATCCTTACAGTCAAAGACTTCTGGGACACAACCTGTGCGCACAATTCCAGACGTCTAGATTACTTCTTTCTGGAAAGAAGGGGATGAGTAGTAGGAATATGCCCTGGGCCACTGAAAATGTTGGTCCTCACGCCCAAAAATGTTTAATGTATCTCCACAGAACTATTGTCGAGTTACTGCCATAAGTTGACGAGAACATTCCTTTGATCCAGATAATGTTTAAAATGAACACTTGAGAGGGATAATATAATCCTCTGTAAATCCTGATTTAATGTGTTTTAATAGGATATATCCTCAAGCCCTTCGCTTATTAATGACAATATTTACGATCTTGTATGATGAATTGTTAGCATTAAAAGCATACTAAATGCACATTGGGAAGAGTGTGAAGGTGACGAGGACAGACGGGAGTGAAATAGGATTTGAGACTTTTGTGAACCCGTGAACCCGCGACTGTAGAAGGTTCAAAATCAGCTAAGTATAGGATAGCGTAGCGGTTGGACATATTCATCATAGGAGGAATGAGACTTGGAAGTTCGAGGAGTCTGGGGGTATGAAAGTTCAAAACTTTTGGATGAAAAATGTATATCATGGAACATGGGGTATGAAAGTTCGAGCCTGCCAACCAGGGAATCCGCGATCGCAAAATCAGTTAAGTATAGGATGGCGTTGCGTTCGGTTGGACTCATGATGTGAGGGTATGGATGGAGATGAGTATTTTCAAGTCCGCCAACCCAAGAACTTGTCATTATGAAAAAAAAATGACTAAGTATAGAACTAGAAAGGGAAAGTAGAAGGAAAAAAGAGAAAGGGAAAAACAGGTAAGTATAGAAGAGGGAAAAGAAAGGGAAAAAGAAACTGGGAAGGTAGAAAAGTGGAGGGAAATTTCATAAATGGGAAATGATATCAACAAAAGGCTCCAACTGTGGGATGATAACCCCATGTGGGTTGTCAAGAATCCATAATCTCTCATGACCAGGTGCTTCCGCCCATTAGGCTTTGGAGTCAAATTAAGAATATACAAACTGAACAAAAATAAAATTATGTACAATGGGAATGAAAAAGTCTTAGGAGAAGAAAATTTTAAAATGTTTCCCGTTGACATGAAGCATTAGCCTTTTTCCTTTCATGTCTTGGAGCATATAAGAGTTAAATCCCAATATCTTATCAACAACATATGGTCCGATCTAGAGTGCTTCGAACTTTGTATGCATGGACGACTTCTCCTTGGCTTTGTTCCAAAGTAGTACCAACTCTCCCTTCTAAAAGTT
Organism: Picea mariana; assembly: GCA_032191745.1. Lineage (NCBI taxonomy): Eukaryota > Viridiplantae > Streptophyta > Pinopsida > Pinales > Pinaceae > Picea > Picea mariana. Next base: position 87,010 of record JASDQU010790076.1, on the reverse strand, counting down.
CTTCATAGTTGTGCTTTGATCAAAATATCTCTTGACGCTTTGTTGCCTCTGAGAAGTTTGATTCAAGGCTTTGCTTCATTCCTCTTCCAACTTCAGCAACTGATTGATTCTCTTCTGGATGGGTGAACTATCTTCTATATCCTCGATATTAACCATAGAGATCAATGCATTGAGCTAGAGGCTAATCATCATTTTCGCCTCTTTCCCATAAACCAATAGATATGGAGACATCCTTTTTCTATCCTTCGGGGTTGTTCTGCTTTCCCATAATGCTTTTGTCAGCTTCAAATGCCAATTCCTCTGGTTGTTATCAATGATTTTCTTCAATATTTGCACAAGTGTTTTGTTTGTGGATTCAACAAGTCCATTTCCTAGTGGGTAATAGTTCGATGATTGAACCATGATGATTCCATATTGTCCGCAAAACTCCGTGAATTTTGATCCTATGAATATCGAACCATTGCATGTGATAAATTTATCAAGGACACCAAATATTGACAGAATGTTGTCCTTGAGGAATTTAATCAATTCTTCAACATCAACCTTATTTAGCGCCATCGCTTCCCGCCATTTCATGAAAATATCCGGTAGCTATCAGAATGTACATATGCCCCTTTCTAGATTTTGGATTAATAGGCCCAACAACATCAAGTCCCCATTGGGAAAATGATCATTCTACCACAATCGACTGCAAAGGCATCGCAACTTTCTTCATTTTTCCTGAAAACTGTTGACATGACAAACACTTCCTTATTGTGGCATACGAATCTCTGGAGATTGATGGCCAGTAAAATCCCGCTCTGATTATTTTTTTCATGGTTGCAGTGGGTGCAAAGTGTCCACCACATATTCCCTCATGGAATTCTTTGATCAGTTCTTGGGCTTGATTTTCATCGACGCATCTCAGCAATATACCATCAAAATTCCTTATGAACAATATGTCAGCAATCAAAATGTATTGGTTCTCCTTCATCTTGAGTGTCCTTCACTCCTTGGGATTCATTGTGACAGGAAATTTCCTGGACCTTAAGTAGAATATGATATCTTTGTACCATTCTGAATCAGCTAATGGTTCTGTGACTGAGATTGAAATCATCCCATCGACCGAGTCCCCATTCGCGATGAGATTTCATAAATATTGTCCTTTGATTGCCTTTAAAGGTTTAATCTCAATATCATATTCTTGAATTTTTTTTAACAAGTTTTCCCACTTTCCTTCTCTCAACTGTTGATTTAGAAGCATCTTCACTGGTGATGAGGGAACATAAGCTATAACATGGGAGTTTAATATATATGTCCGAAAGTGTGCTACTGCTTTTAAAATATCTAAGGCTTGCTTTTCGAGTTCTGAATACCTCAACTCGTAGTCGTGTAGGTTTTTTCTCATAAAACTTATCGAAAATTCTTCTTCGTTGTTATTTTTCTAAGTGAGAATGGATGCAACAACTGCCTCTATAGAAAATGAATTTATAATAAAGTCTCTTTGGAAGTCCAGACTGATGAGAAAATGAGTGTTGGTGATTTCCTAATCCATATGGATATCGGTGTCCACCCACCTTTTCCAACTGGCTCAAAACAGTTTTCTGACAATTTTGGCAATTTACTATTTTTAGCAATTTTGACTTCCGGGGCCATTTTGAGGGCCTAAATGAAGGTTTTTCGGGATCAAGCTTCTTAGTAATAGACAAAGGAATGATTGAGCCCCAAAATGAATCTCCTCAATGATACCTTTCCAATGGGCTATCACACGCCTAAAACGGAGATCGTATGCAAAAGTTACGACACCGGGAAGTTGATGTACTAACTTACCCAAATGGGGCCCACATGACTTTTGACGCTTCATCTCCTAGGGTTAGGTTTTTGGATGTCTATGGTTTTGGGAATTCTTTTTTATTGTAAAAAGGCCTTCAGAGCCTCATTTTAATCTTCTTCTTGCAAATGCATGCAACTGTCACATCTCTTCTCAGAGATAAGCCGCCACCATTCCAGCAAGCTTGTTTCCACTGCATTTTACAGTTTCAGCTTATTTCGCTATTGAATAGAAAACCAGTTTTATTGTATCTATGTTATTTTGTGTTAAGCACTTGTTAATATTATGTATTCATTTCGTTCTACTACTCATAAAATCTGGATTATTGCCCCTTTGATATTGTTGAACGCTTGTTGAGCATTTGTTGTCCGCTCGAATCTTTGCTCATTTTTCAGCAATAAATTGATAGGCTTTACGATGCTTGCATAATAAGGAAAAAATATTCAAACATAATTGATTTTCCCAAAGAATGATTGGACGCCCTCCTTGGATGTCAGGGGGTTGAGCTCATTTATTGCTTTAAATATTTATGAATCTATGTAAATCCCTTCCTTGCATACAAGATGGCCCAACAACTTGCCTTGAGTCACAGCAAACAAACATTTCTTTGGGTTTAGAGAAACGTCGTATAATCTAGATCTTTCAAAAACCTTTCTCAAATCATGGATGTGATCCTCCCTTTTATTTCAATGCACCTTCAAGTCATCTTGATAGTCTACCATAAACTTTCCTATTAACCCGTTGAACACATGATCCATGGCCCTTTGGAATGTGGCTCCAACATTATTCAAATTGAAGGGCATTCTAACATATGCATATGTCTCCCATGGTGTGATAAATGTTTTCTTTGCTCTATCTTCCTCAGCCACCAAGACCTAATTATATCCAGAGAAACCATCCAGCATGGACATGCAATTCGATCCAGTAACTTGTTGTAGAAGAAACTCCATGTTTGGCAAAGGAAAATTATCTTTTATGTGTGCTTTGTTAATATCTCTGAAGTCAACACACATTCATATTTCCCTAGTCATTTTCCTTACAATCACTGGATTTGAAAGCCATTCTGAATGTTTGATGGGATCAATTATCCTTGCCTTATTCAACTTCTCAATTCGATTTTTACCAGAGGTTTCAACTTGGGATTCATTATCCTTATTTTTTTCCTCATTGGTTTCACTTCTTCCCTCAAAGGAATGATATGTTGGAATATCATTTTATCATAGGATTTTAGATCAGAGTAGGTCCAAGCGAATACATCAATATATTCTTTGAACAAGGAAACATATTGATCAACTTCTTCAGTGGTGCAATCAACTCCCAAGTTGACATATTTTGGTGTCTTGTTTGTTCCAATATTGGCTTTTTTCGTTTCTTGCACCTTTCGAATTGAAACTTATTCAAGGAGATTCTTGGCATAATCGTCTTTTGTAAACAAAGATTCATCTTGTATACAGTCTTTTGGGATGGTGGACGAGCTATCGTCTTCTTCATCATCATCATTTAACAAAAAAAATTCCAATTGTTCATAGTTCTCAAATACTGTAAGTACTCAATATTATCGGGCACAGATGGTCAAAAATCTCTTTCTACCTAGAAAGACGTTTTTATTTGGGCATCGTCTGGGTTTGATAATGAGGCCGCCAAGGCTAGTGAATCGACCTTGTGATTCTTTTCCCTTGGAATGAAAGAAATGCTGAAAGAGATGAAACATTCCATCAGTTTATTAACTCTTTTGAAATACATCCTAAGTCTTTCCTTTTTTATTTTGTACCTTTGGGTAATTTGATTGATGACCAACTCTGAATCTCCAGTCACAATGAGATGTTCTATTTTCATTTCTTGTGTGAGGATCATCCCCTGGATCAAAGCTTCGTATTTTTCCTCATTATTTGTGCATGGAAAATCTAGTCTTACAACATGGGGATGCATCATCTTATCTGGACTCATAATAACAATTCCAACTTTGTTCCTTGATTTAGAATAAGCTCCATAGAATGACATTCCCCAGTAGCCTTCAAAAAAACACTCTTGGCCTTCCAAGCCTTGAACTCTCTCTAGGATTTCATTGGGATCCATGTCTAGGATATCATAGTTTCCAATCCCGACATCTATATAATATTCCATTAATTCATTGTCCTTCTTCTTGAACGAAAAGGGTTTTCTGGGTTCACGGGGTACTTTAATCATTTCTCCCTCCTTGCCTGGTAGCATCGTACAACTTTCGTTGTTCATTATATATCCAGTGATCATGGATGTCCAATCTCTTCCTAGCACAACCCCATATGTTGTAGGAATGTCTACCAAAATAATATTGAAAATTGTGATGATATGGGGGGTTGTTGTAATCCAAGCATAAAAATCCTTGATTTCTCCATATGTTGGCTCTTTTCTAGAATCGATTACATATATGCTCTCACCAGTTTCATAATACTTAGTGAAACTCATGCCCAATGCCTCCATGACCACAAGCGGCATTATATTATTTATCCGCCATTGTCAACTAATCAGTTATGTAATGCAACTTCATTATTTTCAATTGAAATTTAGAAGGGAGGAATTTTACCTCTCAGCTTAGCAGTTGACGAGATCTGGCTCTGTTTTGGACTAGTAAAGACAACTTCAGTTCTTTCTGATGGATCATCCAACAACTCCAAGATGTTCTGTCTCTGCTGAGGAATATTTACCACTTCTGTAAAAGGAAGATTTATCCTCAATTTACTTAAGCCCTCCACAACATTATACTTCATTTAAGTAGAGCTTTACGCCATGTGTTGCCTTTTGGTTCCATCTGTCACTTTCTCATTCGACACTTTTTCATTTTTTTTCCTTTTCTTTTTCTTTTTGTTTTTCCTTGTTAGAGTCGCCTTTATTCTTTGGTTTATTTACAGACCCTCTTGTCTGGGTGACGTTTTATTGTGAGTTAGGATCATTGTCCCCCTCTCCAAATATATACATGGACGTCTCGCATCTGTCCATCTGCATTGTCTAGGAGCTTTCATCAGGTAAGTAATAACTTTCTTGCTCGATTAATTGCTCGTCATAGACATCATCCAGAAAATCCGTGTTTGGAGTGGGTTGTCTGGGAACCCTTGGTCTCTGTGGGTCATCGGTATTCTCGAACCTGACTCTGTTTTCGAGGGGAGGGTTCCTCCTTTGCTCGGGAATCGACATTCTTGGGTTTGGCATGTAATTATCTCCCCTTATCAGTCTGGTTATCTCATTCTGCATCTGTTTGATGGTTTTATTCATATGTACAAATTCAATTCTTTGCTTTGTTTTATGCGCCACTACGGGGTCAACCTTTACGTCAGGTATGGTTCCTTTGAATAATCCTCCTCCCACCATTTTATTTTGATTTGCTCGAGGTTTGAATTCTTCATTCTTTCTGGAGCTGGAAGCTCCTTGATTATCAATATTTAATCCTCCCATCTCCCTTTGTACTCTTCCCAGTATAATGTCAAGGTCAACACCCATCTCAATCATAATTTATTCCATCTTGGTGGCCTTAGTCATTGCTTCCTCCAAAGTATCCATTTGGGATGTTATGATGGAATATTTTACATTTGGAGAACTTTCATTCTTATAACAACCAAGAATGACCGTATCATTTGGTCTTTTATCTTCTGGAATTCTACTTAAGGTCTTATTGAACCTGAGGTTAAAATCTTGTATCCTTTCGTTCTTCCTCAACCCAATCTGGGTGAAGTCTATGAGGAGGGTATGGTAGGAGATTGGAGGGGAAAACATGGTTAGGAACATAGCTTTGAGGTCGTTAAATGAGCGAATGGATATACTAGGAAACATTGTATACCATTCATAAGCTCTTTCTGATAAGTTTTGCAGAAACAACCTCACCATAACGTTGTCATATTCAACTCAGTGAAAGTCACAAACGTCAAGAAATAAGTGCAAATGTCTCTTTTCATCGATTGTTCTGTCTCCATAAAATTATTTTAAGGTTCCCTTAGGGAGAACATGAATCTCATGTTTTTCACCTATAATATTAAGAGGGGAATCTCTTACCCTCCTTCTATTTCCAAACCCTGGGATTCCTTGGTTTCTTGCGACATCTCTTTCACCTCCTTGTCTCTCCTCGTGATGCTCATCTCGAGGTTATTTGTCTCTCGTTGCCATGTCTGAGGAGACTTCATGGATAGACTTTTCACTTCTAAGGAAAACAAGTTGCTTACTTTTACTTCTGGTAATGGGTCCCTTGTATTCGTCCAGCTTCAATCTTGACCTTGTTCTTGTGTTTCTCTAGCTAGCCTTTGATTTCTTCGATCTTGTCATTCTTCTCTCCTCTGTCTTCGAAGGATTTCTCTTTCTTCTTCTTGGAACAAGATCTGCCAAGACCTTTCTATCTCTTCTCAATTCTGGGTTGATGTTAATACCAGATTATACAACTGGTGTAAAATGCTTCGTTGATTATTCAATCCAATTTATAAATGGGGTTGATTACCCTCGGGTAAAGTCATATATTCTTTCACAATGTTGGGCCATGTTCTGAATTTTTAGTTCATGTCCCTAGTATGGTCGCCAAAAATGTTGACACTTAAATACGTTAGGACCGAAACGACAACCTCACGAGGATATAAATCCCCCTGTGTTTTTATAGAGGTGGTACTCCTATGTTTATGATTTTTTGTGGGGCTCGAGATTTTCAGAATGTGGGACTTTTATAGAAGTCTGTCATAGTAAAAAGGAAAGTAAAAATATATAAATGGAAAATGTTTTGTTTTCTTTTAAAGAAAGTTCTTGAGAGTGGAACATGAACCAAACACATTCACACATTTAAAACAAATAAACAAAATTTTCTCGCATCCATCATAGTAGGGATAAAGATTTATGATCACATAAAAAAAGTGAAAGAAAATGATATGCATGCATAAGAGAACTTTGGAAGAGTGATACATGGGAAAATCAAATAGATATAATGATAGATCAACCTCAAATACTTTATATTCAGAAAATTGGGTTACAAAGTACAGTCGATATTGTTCCCAAAATAACTCTCTTGGAATTTCTAAAAAATATATAGTTCATTACATATTCTTTGAAAATTAAATGTGTTTGTCATAATGACTGGGATTGGGGCTCCCGCGGACCATAAAG
>JASDQU010790076.1:52465-80044 GCA_032191745.1 Picea mariana | reverse complement strand
TGTAGAAAGAAGAAAGTGAGCGGCAGAGGACAACGAGACCTGGTAAGAAGAAAAAGAAAATTATTAGTCTTCGATTAAACCTTTCTATTTAAAGAGGTGGAGTAACTAGATGAAGAACTTGATAAAGGTAGAAAGATGTGATCAATATGAACTTACTATGATGGTATCTCCCCCTTTGTCACTTGATCGCTAATGTCCTTTTATGGCTTTCATCGACAGTTACAGGAACCGTCTCAAATTTTTTTTGCCCTTCATCTGTAAGTTTGTCGACGGCCATTTTAAACCACTCCTTGATGTAGCTTCTCATTGGTGCCACGTTGATTTCATGTCGTATTTTTATATTAAAGAGATCGTCCTCCAAGTCCCTTAGATAAATAGAAATATTCCACAAAGCTTCTTCAATATCTTGATTTTTCATTGAATAGTCGACTAGCCAGTTTTCCATGTCATCTTCACTGTACTCAAGTATTCCATAGAATTTTTCAAATGATAACCCTTTAAAGATTTCAACTTGTTCATCAAAGGCTTTATTGGTTAGGAACAACGAGTTGAGAATAAATTTGGGGTCTTGGACCTCATTGGTGCTCCCGGATAAATATATCTCAATCAGCCTTTTGAATAATTCTTCTCTCCTAGTTATGGCCTAGTTGCATGCTTGCAAAATAATATTCAAGTTCTTAACCTTTTCTTTCCATCATGTGTTTAGTTATTTTATCTGGTTCGGAGAAGGGAGATCCTCCTCTCTTCTTCTTAACTCTGTCTTGGTAACTTTAAAATCGAAGGGTACGACCACGTTGAGGTAAAAACCTTCTTTGTTTCTCAAATCTTCATGTATATGTTCATGGAAGGCATGTACCCTCGTTCCAAAAGAGACCATGCTCTTTGACATCTCCCAAACCTCTGTAATTAATTCCATTCTTTTCTTAATTTTCTTCTCCACAAAGCCCCTGGCTGATGTGAGAAGGCTTGCAAATCATTTTAGTTTTGTTGCAGGTGTGGTAGGCCCAATTATTGCTAAAGGACTAGCAAGTACTGGAAGAGGCATGAAAGCTTCCTCTAATTCTTTGATTCTTTCCTTTAACTTGACATTCTCTGCTTCAAGGCCTCCAATAGAATTATTTAGAGCATCTGCAGTTGCTCGGTGAATTTGGGAAATTTGGGAAGGATGCATGTTCTGTAGGTTGATCTTTGAATGAGATTTGCCCTTTTTATTCTTTACATCTCTTTTCTCAATAATTAAATTTTTGGACTCATTGTCAAAAAAAACACTCTGAAATACAAAAGAATCTCCTTCATCGAAGGTCTCACTCTCAATTATTTCCATCAGATGACTCTGGTGAGTCGTGTTCTCTGGTTGATCAATGTTGGGTAACACCTTTTCAATGTCAATCTCGAGTTCCATATCCTCGAGGGAGAGGTCATGGATGTCGCTTTCGCCTCAAGGTCCCTCCTCTTCTTGCATAATGTTTTTTCTTTTCTTCCTCAAGGGAAGCTTATGGGAGCTTTCAATTTTTCTTGAAGGACAGTTCTTATCTCCTCCTCGGCCTGAAGAACTGTGGGTTACTTTCTTAATTTGGTGGGTCGTTGGAGCACTTCTCTAAGATGTTGTACTGTTTGGAGTGATAGTTGGGGATTGGGCACTATTCTCACCTAGACCTTTTCCTTTCTGTTTGTATGACTCATTGGTGTTGAGTATCATTTCCAGGTCACCAGTGTCATGAGCGGGAATTCCTAAGACATTATCTCTGTCTTCATTCAGAATACCATTAATAAAAGAATTGTTGAAACCAACTGCCAGTACATGTTCTACAAAAATTCCTCCAAGGTTAAACCCTTTTACCTTTTCAACATATCTTAGATTCAGGCTGTGGAAATGGCCTGCAAATTCATCGATCTTATTCATATTTCTGAATATGAAGTCCCCAACTTTCAAAGGTAGAGGTATGAATTGTTTTTTTCTATTTCATGGAAAAAATGCAACCAGTAGTTGTATTGCCTTGCTATTTCAGTAACAAACATTTTGTCAGATATGTGGCATGGAAGGAAGGAAGGATTTTCCTTTGAACCGAAAATCCTTATGACATTGTAATTCTCCATTTGTTCCAATGTCCCCTTCCTATCTAGGAACTTACTCGCCTGGTCATGCATCTAGTGATTGTCCTTTCCAAACAACAAGCCTTTAAAAACTGAGAAAAAAATTAAAAACTTCATAAAAATGCTAGGAAGCCTTGTGCCACCATAATGTTTGATACCAGAAGGTTACCAGGTCTAATTCGTAGTTTATGTTCTTAAACAGATAATATCAGGAACTAACAAAAATGTGCTATCGCGAAAACCAAATAAAATTACATAAATAATTTCTTCTCCATCTTGTATTGAGACAGTTGGGAAGAGATTTCAATGGAAATCAACTTGCCCCAATCGAAGATGTCCTGTTCTTTGACCGTAAAATATAGAATGTAAAGAATCATGCGGGAGATGTCGGTTGTAGTTTCTTTTCCTATTATCCTCGTGAAAAGCCAAGCAATTTCTCGGAAAAGATTTTTTAATGAGCTAACCTGCAATCTCGTGATGTCCCTGGGGATGGCCACTGGGTTCTACATGAATTCAGGTAAGAGGTCTAATCCATTGTCATGATTCTTTAAGAATTCTCTACAATCTTCGACCTTGAAGATAAGCGCTGGCTCGAGAAGTCTCAACATATTATGAAATATCTGAGGCGATAGAGAGACAGGGGAATGGTCCTGCAACTGAATGGTATGATGGCTTGGAATATATTTCTTGGCGCACCAGGTGACCAAATCCTTATATTCAAATACTTTTAGGACACAACCTGCGCACGCAATTCCAGACATCTAGATTGCTTCCTTCTGGGAAGAAAGGGATGAGTAGTAGGAATATGCTTTGGACCACTAAAAACTCTGGTCCTCACGCACGAAAATGTTCAATGTATCTCCAAAGAACTGTTGTCTCATTCCTTCCATAAGTTGACGAGAATGTTCCTTTACTCCAGATAATGTTTAAAATGAATTCTTGAGAGGGATAATATAATCCTCCGTAAATCCCGGTTTAATGTGTTTTAATAGGAGATCTCCTAGAGCCCTTCGATTATTAATGACAATATTTTTTATCCTAAATTATGTTTTTTTAGGATTCAAAGTATACTAAATGCACATTGGGAAGAGTGTGATGGTGGCAGGGACGGACGAGAGAAAAATAGGATTTGAGACTTTTGTGAACCCGCGACTGTAGAAGGTTCAAAATCAGCTAAGTATAGGATAGCGCAACGGTCAGACGAACTCATCGTAGGAGGAATGAGACTTGGAAGTTCGGGAAGTCCAGGGGTCAAAATGTAGATCACGGAACTTTTCGATGCAAAGTGTATATCACGGAACATGGGGTATGAAATTTCAACCCCGCCAACCCGGGAATCCGCGATCACAAAATCGGCTAAGTGTAGGATGGTGCGATGGTCGGTCAAACTCGTGATGTCAGGGCATGGATGGAGATGAGGATATTCAAGTCCGCTAACCTAGTAACCCATCGTTCTGAAAGAAAATAAATAAATAAATAAGAAACTAGGAAGGTAGAAAAGTGGAGGGAAATTTTGGAAGCAGGAAATGATATCAACAAGAGTTCACCCAAATCTATTGAATGTTATTGAACTGTAGCTACATAAATGCTTGAAAACTTGAAAATTTGAAAAATGTTGAAAATCAATGTTGATAGGTGGATAAGCATCTCATGCTGATTTGAAATCATCTCCAAGATGGGATCTAGTATTGGGATACATGCAACCATTCAAAACTACAAATCGGCTACAGAAAGTTGGCTATAGCTTTTTACAAAAATTTTGACAATTTTTAAAAATCAGTTTGAAAACATGTTGGTGCATCCCTTGTCATGTGTTTTCAACAAATTTCGTCCATGGCTTACTCAATTTGTTGTATGGGGCACAAAATCCATGTCTCATAATTTTTTTATTCAACCCCATATGCTTGCAATCTTCGTGCAAAAAGTGCCTCTGGGAAAACAAATTGGTTGTAGCAGGCTTTCTATAGCTGCAAAAACACTTGAATTTGAAAAATGGTTTTCAAGAATATGATGGATCAAAGAAACCCTTCCCCTCACTCAATACTTTGCATGTCCTCATGCATGTTAAGTATGGGAAGGAGTATCTTTCATGAATGTTTACGAAGATGACTTGCAATAATTTTAGGCAAATTAAACCAATCCTCATATGTAATCAAATTTGAAGCAAGTCTGAGATGACCAAACCTTCCATCAGACCTGGGATGGTGTTCAATTGACTCCTAACCTCTTCAACCATTTTCAAGGCTACACTACCAACACTATCCATTGTCATGGTAGACAACCAATAAGGAAGCATTGCCCCAACAATTAAACCAATGAACACTTTTGGAGTCAAAACATCCATAGTTTGAATTGCATCACGATTGACAAAAGCTCCAAACAATGCAAATGATATCAATGCGATTGAACCAATAGAAAATCCCTTGCCTATGGCAGTAGTAGTGTTTCCAGCTGCATCAAGGCATCGATCTTTCATGGATCTTGTGACTCATACCAGCCATCCCAACAATTCCACCAACATTGTCACTGATAGGTCCATATGCATCAATGGCCAATCCAATTGCAATTGTATCGAGCATGCCCAAGGTAGCCACTGCAATGCCATACATGGAAGCCAAACTAAAAATGCTTACCATGACTGCTAAAATGGGAAAAATAACAAATTCATATCCCAAATATAACATTAGTTGTTGCTCTAGTCCTACATGAATCATCAATATCTTGAATAGGGTCGTAAGCATTACTTTTGTAGTACCTAGTGACAACGAATAACAAGGCCAACCCACAAACCAATAGTAACACGGAAGAAAAGCTCTCAGTTCTTTACAACCTTTCAAGCACCAAAATTGAATATGGTGAAGGATGAAGGCAATGCAACGAAGCTTACAACAACAATGCCAATAGTCATAAATATTGTGGAGATAATAAGTTGCTTTTTTAATGCAGGTTCAATTTCCTTCAAAGCGTTGATCTCAAATATGCTAGTTGCAAACAGAGTTGTGATTAGGCAAACAATGATACCCATTGAACTAATGAACAAGGGGTAGCACTTGGAAGTAAGATCATGAAATTTTTCAAATGATGATATGGATGCAAAAACCAAAGTTCCACAAGAATATTTAGCATAGGACACAAATAGATTTGATCTCATACCAACAATATCTTCAACAATATCACCAACATTATGAGCAATGACCACTGGGTTGTGTGGATCGTATTCAAGAATGTTCCTCTCAACCTTTCCAAGAAGATATGCACCTATAACATATGTTTCTTTGGTGTAAATACCACCACCTACTATGCCAAACAAGGCCATGGAAAAAAGCTCCTCGTGATTTCTTACATAGAATTTCCACGACAAAATCTTCAACTTAGGAGTGAAAATTATCTGTATCCAACCATTCCTTATGAAACGAAGCTGCTCAAAAACACTTTCTCGGGTGGCTTTTCCATATTCCAATACCATTAACCCTGAACTGAGTCTGTATTCTCATGGCATATCCACAAAACCAAGTGCATCTATTACTCCATTGTAAATTTGATCTTGCACAATCTCATAAGTACCTCCATAGTTGTCTCGAATCCCCACCCTACATTTAATCCATGGATCTCACATTTCCACACGTCCATTGCATCTTGAGGAAAAACCCCGAGTATTTGATTCCCAACCTCTCCATACAAAGATAGACACCACCTCTTCGTTGCATTAGGAGCAAAGAACATAGCCATACATTGTGATTTAGTGAACTCAATCTCCATGGATTTGATGAACTCAAACGGATTTGGTGAAGTCAACTTCCACGAAGAATCTTTCGTATCACCTTGCCACGAATGAACTAAAATAGAGATCATTCCAACCTCCTTGTTGATTGGGCGTTGGATGACACATTGGCAAACTGTCCATGCACAAAATCCGAAAAAAAGAGGGTTCAAAGAATCGATCAAATCTCTCAGATCCTACACTTATTGAGGAAATCGCTTGCAGGAACCTAAATTGGCTTGTCCCCCACAAAACCCATGTGAAGGATTTTTGAAATTCATCTTCAATTTCACGCAACTAACCCCGAAAATTTGTCTGTTAGTTTGGAAGCGAAATTCTGGGAAATATCAGGTGAAAGAATCGATCATATCTCAAGATCGCTCCAAATTTTGGCAAACTTCTTTTGAGGAACCCTAATGGACGTGTCCTCCAAAATAACCATGTGGCGGATTTGCAATAGTTTCCTCCATTTGTGCGCAATTGGCCACTAAAAACTGTCTCTCTGGAAACTGATGCGAATTAACAAACTATGTTCATGCGTACATTGTTTTACATTGCAGACTGTACATAGTCAGCCATCTCTTTGCCATGTCTTAAGTCTAGATTCTTCATCAGTTCCAATTGATATGCCATCTGTAATCGATACAGTCTTCTCTTGTTTATGTACTTTTCACTTTCAATGCACTGCATATTGTTCCCAACAAATGGATTTACTAGAGTATTGGAGGGTTCTGCTACATCCATTTTCTTTACAACCATCAAAACATCCTTCAATTCCTTCGCATTGTACTCAGACTGGTCATTTTGACCCTTTTTAACATTATGATTTTGCCTTTTCAAATATGGCTTCTGACATTCCTTTAGAGCTTCTTGGGAATTATCATTTTCATTATCAATAATATTTTGCTTCTCGGAAGTGGAAGATTTCTTTTGAAGCTTTGATGTCTTACCCTTGAATTTCATGCTTCCGCACAACTGTTGAAGGAGATCTATGCTACAAGAGTGAATATGTGGAGATGGTTATAGCCACAAAATGGAGCTCTCTTCTTCCAAATGAACCATTTGTTGTCGAAATATTTAGCTATCGCTGGAATTCTGCATGATCTCTCTTCATCAAAGGAGTCCAAAAAAATAATAGCTATCGTTGAATTAAGTCTCTTGGATGCTGAAAGATTAATTTCTTTGCATTAGAAGAATTAGGGTAAGACTGAATTTCAATCTTTTATAGGATCATTTTGCAAGAAAGTTTTAGATCAAGGAAATAACTTGTTGCTACACCAATACTACATGAAAAACTTATTGACAGCCTTTCCAACCAGTAGCAAGCTCATGTCTTAACTGCTTCAAGACCCTATTTTTTCACAGTTAGACTTATTTCTCTTTATTTATTTGCAATCTCCTACTCTATTTGGAAAAGGAAAACCTCCTCTCAAATATAGGAGTACTTCCATTGAAACCATGTGCACAACAAGATTAGGAATACACTCATATCCAAGTATGGAAAATGTACCTTGATGGTTGTCTAAATATGAGAGGCCAACTAATCTGATTGTTTTGATGCCAAGAATTGTTGAAGGAGGAAGTGTTGCTCTAGTCTGATGATTTTCTGGAGCCATTATTTAATATAGCTAGTACTCCTTTCATTCTCTTCTTCATCAATATTATTGGCTTGCATGTCCTCCTTTATCATACTCGGTGGATCTTCAAACATTTGACTCTTGCACAAAGGATCTCGGTCAAAACTTGCAAGAAATTCTTCAATCTCAGGTTCCAAAATCTGCTCTTTGTTTGATGTTGTCCATACATCTGTTGTCTCTTCTACATCTCCGGTCTCTTCTCCAAATCTACAAGGAGAATCAGGAAAAACTACCAGATTTGCTTGTTGTTCATGGACCTTTTGATCTTCTATCTCCTGGAATGCAGGTGTGTTCCTAATGGCTGTCAGGATTTGCTCCTCCTAAGATGCAGAAATGTTTCTTGTTGCTGTGAGAATTTGAGAGATTTATTGGAGGAACATCTTTCTTTACTCAACAACTCTTGAGCGTCTTTGAAAATTCTCTACAGGATGATAATCCTATCTTGCACATGGATTAGTGTAAAGGGGTCTTTTTGAACAAGAAAAATTACAACTTCTACAGAAAGCAAATTTGAAAGCAAAGCATGTATTCAGACAACTCATGCTACTAAGACCCTGATGTCACCAAGTTGATTGTTGACATGAGTAGCCTTCTTTTCCATGCATCAAAATGAAAGGAATGAAAATCAAATTACCAATGCCTATTCCATTTAGCATCTCCCCGACAACAACACCAAAGATGTCAATGAATTATATTTCCAGGATTCTAATACATTAAATTTATCAATCTGGTGTCCACAACAGACTTGTGAGATGTTGGCAAAATATATCCAGGAGTAGGAAACTAACTCTAGAATAAGCAAGTTGAATTCAAAATTGCTTTGCTTGACAAGACACTTCTAAGAATCGGAGTCAATGATACAAGTGCTCCGTTACAATGATAAGTTAGATACTTCATGGCTCAACTAATTGTTGTAGCTGTAACAAACTGGAAATAAAAAATACTCAAAAGAAGGAATTGGTGCACACCAAAGGAATCATGGCAAGAGAAACGATTACATATTGGTCAAGTTTGTGGGATGACTGGATTCAAGAGGAACTTCGAGATGAAGATCTAAATGGAGGTCGGCACAAGGATGATGATGAGAATCTTGCTCTTGCTAGTTAGGCAAAGAAGGGAAAGTTCAAGAGGATTTCCAATGGAGAGTCTACCTCTCAAGTCAGCAAGAAGAAGGAAATGAGCAAAGTCAAGTGCTTTGCATGTCACAAGTTTGGGAATTATGCAGGGCAATGTCCGAACATGAAGAAGGGTGGAAATGAAACGCAACCAACAATAGTTGCGTCAACAAAGACTCAATTGGATGAGTTTTGCAAGAATTTTGAACAAACAAAGTTCTTACCTATTTCACAGACTTCCTTGGGCACCATATCAACTGGTGCATGGTTGATAGATAGTGGAGCCACATTTCATATGTCAGGAGAACGAGAGGTGTTCGAGAGCTTCATAGATTCTAACTCATAGATGCATGTGGAACTTGGTATGGGGACCAAGCATGTAGTGAAGGGATCTAGAATAGTGTCATTCCAGATGGAGTCAGGAGGCGTGTTGAGAGTGACAGATGTGTTGTGGGTTCCAGAACTAAAGAGAAGTGTGATCCCAGTCTCAATGATTGAGAAGAAGAGATTTAATGTAGCGTTCTAGGATGGAAAGGAATTGATCAAGCCCAAAGGATCTAGCTCGAAAAAATAAGTCATCTTTGGAATTAGAAATAGCAACTTGTATAGGCTAAAGGGTCGGCCTATGCGAGTAATGGCAAGCAATAAAGTGATAGAGAACAAGGAGGAGGTAGCTCCGAATGTTGAGAAACTCATAGGGAATCAACCTTTAGGTTCAGGTGGGAAGGAACGACCTTCCAAGTCTATCAAGAAGGATTTATGGTACGAGATGGCCATGTAGGATGCTCATGAGAAAGAGGCTTCTAGGAGCGTGCTCAAAGGCAATGAGTCTTCGAAGACATGTCAGAGCATGCTGGTAGGGATAACTTCTGTGTTAGAGGGAGCAACCAATCAAGTAGATTGGAGAGCAGGCATGGTAGTAGATTTGGTAGCGAATATAGAGCCAACTTCAGGTGGGAGAAGTACCTTCCTTGCTAAGAGGGAGTGTTAATGTTAGTTGTAGCATTAGACATGTTCTTCTGCATTGGCATGTGTCTAGCATATGGAATTCATCGAAATCCTTCTATCCTTGAGTTTACTTTAGTTTAAAGTAATTAATTAAAGTAAAAGTGTTTTTTATTAGTGAATTGAGTTATTTAAGGAAAGTGCTAAAAGTAATTAGCATGTAATCTAAGCATGTAAATCTTAAGAGAATTTGAGAAGTAATCTCAACTGTCAATCACTTTGGAGATTAGGTTTAGATTATAACTCGTGATTATAAAAGCAAGGATAGGATGAAGGAGGAAGACATGTGTGTGAGATACACTTGTCGAAGACTTTGGTGAGAGATCAAGGTTGAGACTTTTGGTGAGAGACCAAGGTAGGATATAGAAAGGAAGGACTTTTACCACTATGGAGACTGTAGAAGCAAAGAAGGAGTTTTGCTTACACATGAGTGGGGAGATCTGACTGATTGGGTGAAAAGATTTCGTCCAAATGTTGATGCATAGAGGGTTGGATCATGAAGGACTGTGATTCAAGATCTTGGATAGGTGGGGAAGGACGTTCATGTAGAGATCAGGTCAAGTAAAAGAGAGAGCAGAGGTAGTCACAAGTGGGTTTAAGTTGATTAAATCCATAGGAAAGAGGTGTGTCGCACAAAAATGATCGTACAAAGTTTTCTTACATGTGCGCAGGTCTCAATGGAGACAATCACATTTATACATGGGTTTGTTGAAGGAAAGGTGCACACACATCAGGAAACGTACTGGTATAGGTTCGTACAATAGCACATGCATTGTCAGGTTTGTCTGCAGTGTATATTCTCTTAGTTGGTTAGTTTCCCTGTTACGGGAGCCCTGATTTGACCTTAATAAAAACATCTTAGGACTAGTTTTCCCTTTGGGGTTTTTTGCAAGGGTTTATACCCAAAAATATTGGTGTCTTGTGTGTGAGATTTTGTTTCTTAGTTTATGCTTTTGCTGCATGATTAGTTGATTACTCAACTTTGTTTTTAGTAGATAAAGTGATTTTATTTTGAGCTAATTGTAGGGTGTTGGATTGAAGTTGTAATATCAACAAAACAATGTACAATCGAGATGTGGTGTTTAGAGAAGTCGGATGTACATCCAAGTCTGAAGTGGTTCAAACATAAAAAGATCCAGAGAAGGTGAGGCTTGAACTAGGGATAGAAGAAGATGATTCATATGAGTTGACTGAATCACATGAAGAGGTAGAACAACCAACCCTAGTTGTAAGGAGGTCTAAACGAGTAAGAAAATTCGTCGAAAGGTATAATCCACCCAATTTCCATTACACATTTGTGTTAACTTCCACTCACGAGGATCCCAAGTCAATCAGGGAAGCAGTCGACTCGAAAAAGAGTAGACTTTGGAAAGACGCCATGGTTGAAGAGATGGAATTCTTGCACAAGAATAAGACATGGGATTCAGTCAACTACTGTAATGTCCCCCACCTCTTGATGAAGAGGTTTTGAGAAGACTGAGTGGCCTAGGCATCCCCACTAGGCCATAGTCTCACACCGAGGGGAAAAGTCAACCAAACTAAGGTTATATTCTTAAGTTGACTTAATAAAAAAGGAAAAAGGAGTTAAAAGGTTAACTCGATGAATAAATAGAAGCGTTGGATGTTGAGTTAGGGTTAACCCTAGGGGTTAACATAACTCAACAGAGAAATAGAAGAAAAGTATAAAGAGAAGGCTAAGGCGCACCTCTCATTCATTCTAGATTTTGCTATTTTGCTTGTTGATGCTCTTGAGCATACGGTTTTGAGGGTTTTGATATTACAAACCCTAGTGAGCAGCTCAGTTGTGAAAGATTCCACTCACCTAGCTCCAAGCTTGGTCTCGGGGATGAAATACTCCACCCACACCATTCTACAGCTATCATCCATTCAGGAGGATTAGCAGGGTCGTACTATTTAGATCAACAGGGCCATACCATCTAGGGTTTACTTGCAAGGGTGCACCATATGTTGAAGAAGAGTTCGATCCAGCTAGGAGAAGGAGCCTTGGAGGATTCTAGCATTAGGGTTTTGCGTGCATGCCCTTACTCATCAGTTTGAGGGCTTCTTGGAGGAGTCATCACATCCCTATCATCTAATTGCAGGTTGGAACGATTTCAGGAGGAAGGGGATGATTTGGTGATTCAGTAATATTCAGATCTAGAAGGCTACATGCTAGATCTGCCCTTGGGACTTCTCCCAAGTGCTTGTGACCACCCGATCTATCATCTGGGAGAGTTTCATAGCATTCAGAGCTCATATTTAGCTAGGTCGTACTGTTGGCCATATTCAGGGTTTCAGGAGGGTCGTACCATCCTAGGGTTTCTACAGTTTTAGGAGGAATCTTTAGTATTTGAGCTCCATACTTCAGGAGGGAGCTTCCATTGTCTTGATCTATCCTTGGGAAGGAGTTGGAAGCATTACAGGGCTTTATCTCAAAAGGGACGAACCCTTGAGGGTCTTTGTCTTCAGGAGGCCGTACCAACAATTAGCATGGTCGTACCAGTTGCTTGAGGGTTAGGCTTAAACCTTGATTTTGTAGTTGAGCGTTCATCTTCTACGACAGCCTTTGGGAGGCTCGATTTGTATCTCCGGAGCATTTTGTATACAACTCTATTATTATCTTGAAGCCATCTATTCCATATCTGCTTCTCTATTGTATCAGGTGCTTTCTTTCCTATAATAAAGTTCAACTATTTGCTTGTGGTTCTTATCTTGTGTAGTGTTGATCTCCATATGATGACAATGATGCTTATATAAATCTATGACTGAATAACTGAATAAACCCTAAGGCCGAAATGTTCATGGCCAACCTACACATAACAAATAATAGTCAAACAGTGAGTAGTTAGTGACTCCAAGTGAAAAAATTGGCTTGGGATCATTACAGTGGTATCAGAGCTTTGATCTTCCAAACCTGTGGGGGATTAGCGCATGCAGAGGTACAATGGGATCTTCATGGGCAGAAGGAAGAAACAACCCAGTGAAGCAGAAGCCAAAATGGAGGGATTAGGAGATGACCATGAGCCACAAGGCTTGGCCTACTTAGCAACCAAATTCCATAAGACCCTCAATCTTACAGAAAGCAACTTGGTCCATCGCTTACAAGAAAGCCAGGAGACAAACAGAAGGGAACAAGCCGAAATCACTAAGATCTTAAAGAAGGTAGTTGGGAATCTGAGGAAGATTGATGAGAACCAAACGATGATAACCCGACTATTGATGAAGATGACTCATCAGGGGAAAGACCCTGAGACATATGGAAACAAAGTGGCTAGTGGATATGGTGGTTCTGGTGGATCCCATGGTGAAATTAGATATAATTTGGAGAAAGCTCCTCGATCCGAGGGAAGCCAGGGCGGAGGCATGTCATATGGCCAAATGGGTAGCAAGGCTAACTCTAAACCATACTTGCCCACATTCACATATGAGCAGGTGCAGCAGGAATAGGTGGACAACTTTGTGGAGCAGATGGCACAGTGTACTAAGGAGTACTACGACCTGGATATGATCATTCAGAGGCAAATGTCCCTGGATCAATATTGCTAACTCAAGTTCAGAAATAATCCCAGGCCAAACCACAGGAACAATTTTGAGTTTGAATGAAAGGCAGGGAAGATAGAGATCCCATACTTCGATGGTACGCCAAGATGACAGCATAAGCATGGGTGCAAAAGTTGGATACCTATCAGCAGCTTAATCCCATGAGGGAGATGGAAGCCATCAAATTCGCCACTATGTACCTATATGGTAAGGCTCATTATTGGTGGTACCATGGACTCACCACACTAGGCCACAATCAGATAATATCCTACACAGAATTCACTCAGAGGCTCATTGATAGATTTGATCAAGGGGATCCTGAACTACACTTCAGGGAGCTCACACAGATTAGAAAAATAGGTACGGCTGAGGCATACATTGAATAATTTCAGAGGTTGGTAGTAATGGTGCAAGATATATCACCAACCAGACTGATGATGCTCTTCACTGAGGGGCTGATGGAACCCTTGAAGGGTTGGGTAAAGGCTTTTAAGTTTACCAACTTACAGGATTCCATCTGGAGGACGAGGGACCTAGGACCAACTGCTAGGCCAAAATTTATACCCAGACCACCTCTTAACACTAGAGGAAGAGACCAAAGGCCTCCAATGAACCAGGGGAGACGTGACCCAAGGGGTTTTGACAAAGGTCGGAGCAAAGTGGACGAGAACACTAGGAGGGAACTAAGGAGGAAGCAACTTTGCTTCACTTGCAAAGAACCATGGAACCCAACACACAAATGCATGGGCCGGGGTCAAGTGCATTATATAGAGGTCACTTCAGATAATGGGGAAGAGGAGGAGATTGGCCAGATACAGAACATTGAAACCAAAACCACTGAGGCAGCAGATGAGGAGACCCTAGGACAAGACAATGCGGTTGAGGAGAAAGACACCTTGGCATCTATTAGTGGAGTGCCCAAATATAACACCTTCCGAATGAGGGGATTCTTGCAGGGATACAAGGTATCGGTTCTGATTGATGGGGGATCCTCTCATAACTTCATGATTCATCATTGCTAAAAAGGAAACATATACCCATAGTAGAGTTTGAAGGGTTCAAGGTGGAGGTGGCAGGTGGAAGTACTATGCCTTATGACAGGTACATTCCTGTTATGAAGCTTACATTGGGTAGACATGAGCTGGTATAGGACGTCTATGTCATGGACCTCCCAGATACCAACATCATCCTCGCAGTTCAGTGGCTCAGTACGTTGGGGCCTATCACCACCAACTACAAAACCATGGAGATGTCATTTACAGAGGAGGGTGGATGAAAGGTAGTGCTCTGGGGAATGACAGAAAATGCTGCAAAGGTGGTCATGGCCAAGAGGATGGAGGCCATCTTCCGAAGAGATGAGATAGTTTACGTAGCAGAGTGCAGGATTTCAGCACGTGTGGATGAGCAAGGTAAGGTTCATTACACCCCAGAGATCCAAGAGATCCTTGACAAGCACCATAAGGTGTTTGGACCGATTCCTCCAGGGGTGCCACAAGACAGGGGTTTTGAACATATTATTGAGCTAGAGGAAGGAGCTAAACCAGTCATCACCACACCATACAGGCACCCAAATAAGTACAAAGATGAGATAGAGAAGGCCATCAAGGAACTTTTGGACATGGGGCACATTAGGCCAAGTACTAGCCCTTTTGCCTCTTCAATGGTGCTAGTTAAGAAGAAATATGGCACTATGAGGATGTGCATCAACTTCAGGGCTTTGAATAAAAGGACAATCAAAAACAGGTATCCAATACCAAGGATTGATGAGCTGCTAGACGAATTGCATGGAGATGTCTTCTTCACAAAGATTGACCTTCGTTCTGGCTATCATCAGATCAAGATGAGGGAGGAGGACATCTCAAAAACAGCTTTCAGGTGTCATTATGACCATTATGAGTTCCTATTGA
The DNA here is from genome assembly GCA_032191745.1 of Picea mariana. Taxonomy (NCBI): domain Eukaryota; kingdom Viridiplantae; phylum Streptophyta; class Pinopsida; order Pinales; family Pinaceae; genus Picea; species Picea mariana. Next base: position 64,986 of record JASDQU010790076.1, on the reverse strand, counting down.
TGCCCTTCAGGTTAACCAATATTCAGGGTTTCAGGAGGGTCGTACCATCCTAGGGTTTCTGCAGTTTCAGGAGGAAGATTTAGTATTTGAGCTCCATACTTTAGGAGGGAGCTTCCATTGTCTTGATATATCCTTGGGAAGGAGTTGGTAGCATTACAAGTCTTTATCTTAGGAGGGTCGAACCCTTGAGGGTCTTTGTCTTCAACAGGTCATACCAGTCGCTTGAGGGTTAGGCTTAAACCCTGATTTTATAGTTGAGCATTCATCTTCTACTCCAGCCTTTGGGAGGCTCGATTTGTATCTTTGGAGCATTTTGTATACAACTCTATTATTATTTTAAAGCCATCTATTCTAGATCTGCTTCTCTATTGTATCAGGTGCTTGCTTTCCTATAATAAAGTTCAATTATTTGCTTGTGGTTCTATCTTGTGTAGTGTTGATCTCCATATGATGACAATGATGCTTATATAAATCTATGACTGAATAATTGAATAAACCCTAAGGCCGAAATGTTCATGGCCAACCTGCACACACAACAAATAATAATCAATCAGTGAGTAGTTAGTGACTCCAAGCGAAAAAATTGGCTTGGGATCATTACAACTACCTAATGGAAGAAATCACATTGGTAGCAAGTGGGTGTTCAATAAAAAGATGAAAGAAGTAGGTCAAGTCAAGAAGTTCAAAGTTGGATTGGTAACAAAAGGATATTCTCAAGTCGAAGGAGTCAACTTTGGTGAGATTTTTTCCCCTGTTGCAAAATTAGCTTCCATTAGAGTATTGATGTCTCTAGCTGTAGAATTCAATCTTGAAATAGAGGAAATGGATGTGAAGACAACGTTCCTACATGGGGACCTGGAAGAATAAATCTACATGAAACAACCTAAAATATTTGTAGTAAAGGGAAAGAAAGAGTTAGTGTGCAAGTTGTAGATAGCCATTTATGGTCTAAAGCAATCGCCAAGGATGTGGTATCAAAAGTTTGACATGTACATCCTTAGTTTGGGATTTGTGAGAATCAAGGTTGATCATTGTGTATATTCCAAGGAAGAAGGTGGGTGTTTCATATATGTAGCATTGAATGTCGACGACATGTTGTTGGTTGGAAACAAGATGGATGCAATAAAGGAGGTAAAGAAGCAGCTATCCTCCAAGTTCGACATGAAGGATCTCGGTGCAACGAACTTCATTATGGGAATGGAGATCAAAAGAGATAGGGTAGTTATAAAGTTTTGGTTGAACCAAAGGAAATATATTGAAACAATATTGAAGTGTTTCAACATGTAGGATTGCAAACCAGTCAATGTGCCAATTCTTGTGGGAGCAAAGTTAACTATCAGTGAACAATGTCCAAAGACACGGGAAGAAATAGAGGACATGGCATGTGTTCCCTATGCAATTGTTGTTGGTAGTATAATGTATTTGATGGCCTGCACTCAACCATACATTTCCCATGCAGTGGGAGTGTTGAGAAGATATATGTCGACACTTGGAAAAGAGCACTAGACAATTTTCAAGAGAATATTCGGGTATTTGTGTGGAACAAAAGATTATGCTATATTCTACCAAGGGAATCCTTAAGATGACAAGGAAATAGAAGTGCATGGCTTTGTTGACGTCAACTGGGTTAGATATTTGGATCAACGAAGGTCGACCAGTAGATATTTGTTCAAGATGTTTGGTGGAGAAATCAACTGGATGAGTAACTGATAGGTGGTCATAGCCCTGTCGAAAACAGAAGTTGAATACATGGAATCCACTCATGGAAGCAAAGAATCGTATGGCTGCAAAGGTTTTGTTTAGGGATTGGGTTTGAGCAAAGAGCTATAAAGATAAATTGCAAAAATTAAAGTGTGATATTCCTAGCAAAGAACCCAACATACCATTCCAGGATGAAGCAAATTGATGTACATTACAATTTCTTGAGAGACATGGTAGAAAGTAACAAGGTGTTGCTAGAGAAAGTAGACACGTTGGAAAACATAACAGACTCTTTGACCAAGTCTATGAGTGTTGTGAAGTTCTCATGGTGCAGAGAGGCAATGGGCATTGTTTCCCTGGGTTTGTGAAGTTCTCTTGGTGTAGGATTTTTAGCCAATGATCTACATGTATTTGTAACCGTTTTCAGGTTCCACGATTTAGGTTTTTTCTTATTGTAAATCCTATAAATAAGGCACGTTGTAATTGTATTAAAGTTGATGTTATTGTTGATCTTCATGCTTATCATTAGTATATGGTTGTTGGTCATGTAGATGTAAGCCTAATTGCCTGCAAGGTTGTTCTTGTGTGATGCAAGAGGGTATGGTGGTGATTGTGTCTTAAGTGTAGACCAAGGTTAGTTGTGTAGCCCTTTATTCTGAATGAATAAGAAAACAAGAGACCAAGACGCTCAAGGAATGTTGTTTTTTCTCGGTTCGGTTTCCAGGGTAAAATCTATGGGTGTTGTGTCATTACTTTGTCATTTACTTTCTTGATTAAATATGTAGATTTTGTTTTCCTACTAGGTTTAGTGTGGAATTCTATTTCCTAACATTGTATAGCCTCCATGATATAGATAACTAAGTACAAAAATTGTAGGAAGCATGTCTTCTTCTTTGTGTAAATTATGAGACAATGCATTCAAGGTCAACTTCTATAGAGATATATCATATGGATGCAAGATTCCCAGCTTTACCAGAGTCCACCATAAAGGATTCAACGATTGTGATATTTTATATGGATGAAGAGAAGGATTTGCTTGTGCCTCTAATGGTTTTTATTAAGGTTTTTATAGTTCATATGGAGGAAATTCATGAGAAGGTTGTGACTAACACTTTTCATTATGTGTCTTCTCCAATGGCCACAGTATGTCCAAATCCATAATCAATATTTGAAGCTATATAGATGATAGTTTTGTAATGAATGGTCCTATATTAGTGGAGAGATATTTTGATCCATATGATTGTGGTGGACCTCTTTAGAAAAAAACTCAACCATTCGATGATTTCATTTGTCAGCAATAGAAAGTTAGTGTGGGATTCTATACATGAGACCTTGGCTTATGGATGAATTTCACGTCCTTCTTCAATACCAAAATTAAGGATACTACTCATATATGAGACCCTAGCTTATGGATTATGTCATGGGTGTAAGTTTTGAGGGAAACATTTTTCAAAGTGGGATGGAATGGTGGGATTCCCCTCGTGATTTAATGGGGATCTAAGGGCCGATCAGAGTTAATGATAGGATAGGTATGGTGGCCATTTAATGTAATGTGGACTAGGTCCATTATATTAGTTATCATCAATTAATCTCAACTAGGTAGTTATCATTCAATAAATATAATATGGACCGGTCATTAATGTAGGGGCCACAATCGGCTAGGTTGAGCGTTTGTTGAATGGAATAAGTTAATTACTGGATGAACTGAGAACTCAACCTATTTTTGATTGAAATTATTCCCCAAAGCTAATAATAATTTTGTCGTAAATTATAGTTCCACTTGATTGATGGGAACTTTGACCTTGTAAATTTTCCCTTAGGGGTTTTGGACCATTTTTTAAAATGACCAAGATCATTAGGATTTTGAAAGATTGAGTAGATCAAGGTGGAACTTTACCTCACTAGAAAAAATATACGCACCGAAAAGGTTGAATTTATCCACTTATTAACTTACTGCTTCACTAGATAACTATAAATAAATATGGACTCCTTATTAAATAAGTAAAAAAATATCATTTTATTGGAGCGTTTTTAATTTGGAAATATTTCCCCCGAGGTGTAGAATAGTCGGTGATGGAGTGTATTGTTAAGGCACTCTGTTATGTGAAGTCATCGGTTCGAAGCCCTCGACTCACCTTGTGTGTTGCGAGAGGGGCTAGGTTGGCATACCTGGAGGTTATAGTGGTAGCAGTTGGATAACACGACCTTGTGTCACACAAGTACGTGTCCGACTAGTTCATTCCGCTAGTCACAAAAAATTGATATTTCCCCCTCAAAGAGACAAGTAGAGATGATTTTATCATTCAATAAAATGATTATTTTATGGTGTTACACTACAAATATATGAGAACATTTTTAAAAATATGAATTTGATTCACATGTGGGATAGACCAAAAAACCATGTGGATATCTGCATCGAATTTAATTTTTAAGTTCTACATCCGTAAATTTAAAATTTATCCTTGTGTGCTAGGATCATCAAAACTTTTTTTTTAATTCAACTAAAGGAATTTGGAGTTATTTTCAATTTCACAACTTTCTTATTCGTAAAGAAACCGAGTGGAATTCTAGATTTCCATCCAAAAGGCATGAGAATTAATGAAGTAATGACAGCAAGTGAAATAAATAAATATATATATAACAAAATTAAGCCCACAAAACATGTATACATGCATACATGTGCTATCTAAATGAGAAAATGAACAATGAGATGTAATTTCTATTTCCATATGTGTGTGTGCGTGTGTGCGCCTAGTCCAAATGAGCAAATGAACACTCATATGGACTTTACATTTCCATACACATACATTCATATATTCTTGGTAGACAATGCCCTTCCATATATTTTTTTAATTTTAGGCACTCATGCAATTTGCTTCCCATATCTCGATATCTCTCTCACTGTCTAGAATTTGGATTGGATGGGCACTCATGTCAAAAAATAGAGTAGAATATATTATGATCAATCAAACCAAAGTGTTACAACTTTGATGAAACTAGTCCTTCCCTAATGTTATACAATTTAACAAGTGAATATGCCACAAAGTGGCTAGTCCCTACCAAATATAAGAATTGAAAAAGTAAATAAGCCCTAGATTGAATATAGAGTTTGTGAAAGTAAATGAGAAATCACAAGAAGATAATAAATTTTTTATAGAATTTGTCACGTCAATAAGTAATTGTTCTCGTAAAAGAATTAAAATAAAAATATATAGAATTGGTCATATGAAATTGAAAACATCACTTGGGAAGTGATAACAATTTGTTTTTGTTTTTTTAGTAAACATTAATCAATGATGCCATGTGAAAGTTACCACATGGCACTTTCCATTTTATTTCAATGTGTTTTAAAAAAAAAGTTACACTCCTATGGATTTAGTACCATCAATAACTTTTTGGACTAATCAAATTATGGAATGAGTGAAATTTTTAAATTTGAAATTCTTTTTTAACTTTCAAACAAATCAATTTAATAAATTCTTTTTTGAAAACATTGGACAACTTTATAACCAACGTCCAATCCATCTTAATTTCAGATCTATTAAGCACTAATAGGGATAAAATAAAAATAAGATGCAAATTTATCCATGTTTAAAATATACGACAAGCGGACAAATGGGATGGACATTACAATATCTTCAATATTGGGTGGTAAAATGCACCTTATTGTAGTTGTTATCGCTCAGTTTGTAGTCTAGGTCAAGTAGCTGGAAGGTAAGGATCAAACTGGCGTAACAGGAGCTTCCCCACCCACTGTCACCTCGATGGGGGGGGTCTTTCTATTTAGGGTGGCTAAACCCAAGGGAGACGTCCCTGGTAATCTGGGGTTCAGAAAGGCAAAGGCTTAAAGGATCAAGGTGAGTTTTCCCTTCACAGATTACCGCCAAGAAGATAGTCAAGAATGAAGAAATACCACAGAAGAAGCACCTGTTTGCGAGACAAGGCAACAATAAAACTAATACATGCAAATAGTGGTTAATACTTCATTTGTCAATGACTATCAATATTTAATATACATGAGCATAAATAACAGTAATTATTGACGAAGTCAATGATTGCAATTATGAAAATGGCTTATAATATTACTTGTCAATAAATACAGAATGACATAGCATTTAATAGAGATGATTAATCCTTGAATTAACACAATGCATCAAATATCATTAAATGCTCATATATGATAGGAGTGTTGCGTCAAGCTTACTAGAGGTGACGTCAGCTTTCTTCTAGGGTTAGTTTTATAGACAAAGAGATCAAGGTTTTGCAAATAGGCTAATGAAATTCATCAACACATCAATGTCTATCATCAGATGACTAAGCCACAACGTTTTCTATCAACCAAGAGTCAAATAAGGCATGAAGTCATCATTAATCTAGGGTTAGTAGACGTTAGGGTTAGTTAGGGTTTCAAATTTAAGAGTTTTGAAAAAGTTGTTTTGGCACCACAAGCTCAACGTTGGAGAGATAGACTAGTGCCTTAGGGTATTATGGAGTCAGAAACAAGGGCAAGATCTCGAGAGGATCAAAATCTAAGGACTGGAGAGTTAGGTTCTATGGTGCTACAATGGCAGGGCCCTAGAATCAAAACCCTAAGGGGAGAAGGCTCATTCCGGTGTTGCTTAAGCAAGGCCTCATGCTCCTCCCTCTTTCCTCAAATATCCTTGGCAAAACGGCTAGCTTTAAAACACAAATCTAAGGGTAAAAAGTGTTGCAAGAGCAAGGCCCTTCAAACCCTAAAAGTCAAAACCCTAGGTGTAGAATCAACTAGGCCTAGGACGTCTTCTTTCTTCAACTTATGTTCAAAAGCTAACTCAGAAAAAGGATGGCTAGTGTAGCAACGGCTAGGCTAAACCCTCCTTAATCAATGGCTAAAACAAGTTTTTCAATCATGGGGACATATAGCAAGGACCTACTTGTGTGCTTGCTACCTAGGGTTTCAAGATTAAGCAATAATATAGCAATGTAACAATAAATGCAAGAGATTTAACCTACAACCATTAATTTAAGAAGTTTTGCATGAGAAATACACTTACAAATCATGAAGAGAGCTTATCAAACCCTAGTTGTAAACCTTCCAATGAGATAAAACACCATAACATGCCAAGAACAATCCTCCACAAGAGTTGTGCCTCACTTCCAAGAGCAATAATACCAAGACAAAAGACAAAAATGTATCTCTCACAAGAGAGTGAGTTATGTTATCTTAAAATGAGAGGCAACGTCCTCTATTTATATCATCCAAATGACCTTTAATTAGAAAATAGGTCATTAAAACAACCGACAAGGCTGACTAACAATATTACACTGTTTTTTACATTAAATGCTAAAAATGTCACAATATGAGCTCAAAAAGGAGACGTCAGGCCCCTCTGAGGGAGACGTTGGCCCTTTTTGGGCAAGCTCAGCATCCAGGAAGCAGAACGTTGGCCCTCTCAGGGCTTCTCCAAGCTGCCACACGTGCCAAATGACCCTAGCACACTGCCACATGCTCCAGACAACGTCCAACTGCCTCAGGTGACGTCCTGTCCATCAAAAGAAAACGCTCTGTCTGCAGTGGGTGATTCCCCCCTAGGCCGGGCTCTGCCAAGGTGTCCTGGTGGAACGTCCTTCTGTCTTCTTTGTGCAAAGGCTCATCACAACGTTGTCTTGTCTTTGCCATCCCAGCAACCATCTGATGGGCTCTTCAGCACCATGGAGGCCCGAACTAATCATATCTCCATGTGTACCGGTCCACTGGTACCTGTCCGTCGGGTATGGTCCTACACATCAAAAACTACGCCCTCCATCGGCTCATTAGTCCTTGGGATCATAGCAATGTCAATCACATTTCATCATTAAATTTATCAAATACATGCATGAAATCCCTAACATATCATCTGAGAGCTCAAAGACATTACACATATCTACCATACAAAGCTGAAGAAACCGACAGAATAACCTATTGGGCTAATACCCACAAGAAAAGGAAAGTTTCCTCAGAGGATCATTCAAGCCATGTATAGGAAGTGGTATAGTCTAGGGATGTCCAGTCATAGTAAGACCAAGGGTAGGTGTTGTCCGTGGGTGCCTCTGTAGGAGGTGAGTTGTACCCGTCATGGATGCACTTTTTCCAAGCCCCTTTATTGCCTTTATTTTTCATTTATTGCTTTTCTTTCTTTTTTACTTCAAGGTCTGACCAGAGGACACTGCCTTGGCATGGTGACCAGAGATGACAGTGTTACCCACTGGTATCTTCATAGAAATGATAAGGCTGGCTCGTGATGAGACCCCCTTTCCCTTGGCCATGCAACCAAAGGTCACTGCCCTGGCGTGGTGACCAGATAATGACAATGTCATACTGCTAGATACCTATGAACATAATGGGCCGTCTCGTGATGAGACCTCCCATCCTCTTGGTTAGGTCTTGTTTTATTGTTTTTCTCAGGGTCCCTTTAGTTTCTTATCGAAAGGCCTTTTATTGCCTTCTCGGGGATCCCTGGGCGAAGCATCTCTAGGTTTCATTTCTTATGGCTTTTATCTTTTACCAGCTGCTTTTACCCCCTGGGCCTTTAGCCCCTTCTTCCCACAGNGATCCCTGGGCGAAGCATCTCTAGGTTTTATTTCCTATGGCTTTTATCTTTTACCAGCTGCTTTTACCCCCTGGGCCTTTAGCCCCTTCTTCCCACAGGACAAAGTGTAACCCCAAAGGTCATCCTAATGGCCGGACTAGGGGAATGGGATGGATGTGTGGGAGATAAGATGTAAAATGATAGAATGGTGGGAGCGGACGATGGCTCTGCAAATCTCCTTTGGTGGCTAACCAAAACCCATGAATACAAGCTTGCTAATTCACGCCATTAATCACCCCAACAATGGTCAAGTGGATTAGTGTAAGATCCAAGCAGTCATCAGAAATGAAAGGAACCTAATGCATATATAAGAAGGTTATAACGATCAAACATGACACATACCATGATACCTTGGACCAATTACCTCATGGAGCAAGAGTCCTCTCCGATGCAAGTCCAAGCCGATGGTGATGGAGGCTGCTGCTACTGACAGGACAAGTCTGGCGAAGAAGAGGAAGGATGGGCCCTCTAGGGCCATGCTCAGGTCAATCCTGCTCTCGGTACTTTATGTCTAGAACCTGTGGGCCTCGAGACATGATCTCCTAGTTATCCCTAGATATTGGGGATAACATCTGGCTCCAACTCGGTGACATGTGTTCACCGTAGAGCGCATGAGAACCTCAGCATCTCTGGCATAAACCTGCAGACCTGCTCACACTTGACAAGAAAGCATCAACGACAAAAGGTGGGGTGGTATTGCCACCCCGCAAAATAATACATGTATATACAAAGCAATCATAAATGCGAATAGAAAGTGAAACACTTACCTGTACTTACCTGTTGGCTGCATGTTGGTGTAGTCAAATAACCAATGAAGCCACTCCAGTAACGTTCCTTGACACCTGCCTTTGTGCTTCATCATAAACCATAATAGTGATAAGTCAAGCACAAATATGTCATGAGTTACAATGTATATGATATCATCGGAAAAGTCAGAATCTAACTCATGGAGGCGGGTGGGAGGAATAAAATCCTGCCAAGTCCATCTCTGAGAAAAGTACTCAATCCACTTCAAGAAAGGGTCATGAAAAATGCAAGGTTGACTCAAAGGACCTGCAAACTGGTTATCTAAGACATCCTCATGCCCCGAAGTCAAAGAAGGGATCGACAAAGGTCTAGCAGACGACCGGCAAACTAAAAAGGGAAAGTTAAAAAAATGACTGAAACATACAGTACCCAACCAACCCTTGGAGTTCAGGGTTTGCCTAAAGGGAAACTCAACATTAAAAATATACTTCCCAAGCACACCTTTAAGGGACAGGCGCAGTAAGGTTACAACAGGTGGCTGGAGTGAAAAGTTATGAGAGACTTTCCTTAGGCAAACAATGTTCTTACTTATATCAAAATTTGAGCACAGTGGTGGTTGGCAATCATCTTCATGAAAGGAGTCCAAGTGCTCAGAAGGGTACTCATCAAAAATCTCAAGGTAAGACTGAAAATCATCAGGAGAATTAGGTACTAGGTCATCCTTGGTTTTTTGAAAAGTGCAGGTAAAAAACTCATCTCCTTGTTGCCACTGGTTGGAAGTAATCTGTTGTGACAATTGCAAGGGAAACAACTGGAAATGACTCTCAGTGTCATAGATGGGATCCAGGTCATGACCAACTATATCCCACCTATGTCTCCCAACATGTATGAACTCATCAAAATCAGCTATGTCGGTATCTGTATCATAACATGGGGGAGTCAAAACATCCAAAAATTCTCTACTCTGTGTGTCATAAGGCAAAGAACCACTAAAAACTTGGAAGGGGGAACAATGTACCTCGCTTAATCCTTCCTGTGCAAGAGTTTCAAGTATTTGGATAGCATCATCAGGTGGAAGATCTGCCTCTACATCTTCAGTCTTGAGACATAGGGGATCTAGCTCGTCCAAGGGTTCCACTCCTTCTTCATTCTCTGAGTCATAGAACAAGGTTTCATCAAAAGAATCAAAATGACTTACCTCATTTTCTTCATATTGTGCAGGAGTGACAGGATCTTGGAGAGCTTCATCAGACTGAGGAGCGATTACTGGTGCTTCATCCTCATAATGCACGTTTCTGGTTAGATCTTCATTACATTCTATTGGATTATGGGAGAGATCTTGCTCCTCTTCAAGGGGTTGACAATGGTCTTCACAAACCTTGTCTCTTATATCAGAGGATTCTTGGTACTGATCATGATAAGATCTTCTGAGATCTTCTACAATCTCAGTGGTGAATCCTTTGTGGTGTAAGGTTACCATGAGGTTTCGAAGGACATCTTCATACGTTTGGCAATCTAGCTTAGTAAGGTCGATAAACTTATTGATGAGGTGTATGAAAGATGATATACCCTTGTCCTTGCAACAACTCTTAAAACGCTTTTGTAAGTAGGATGGCAAGGTGAGTAAGAACAACTTTATAAGAGAATCCTCTCCTCCCAACTTTATCTCACTCAAATGCTCCAAAAATTTTACTATGTGAGGAGCCGGGAGGCCCAAAAACATCATAGAGTTGTCTAGCCATTTGTTATTAAAGTAATTTGGGTATCCTTGAAAACTTCTGAAATCAATACTTGGATACATTTGTTCCCAGTGTGCCATGATCCCATAACTTGAAAATATCACAGAAGGTAATGTGGCACCCTAAGAAAATCGGTGGAGTCACTAGATAGTTTTCCTGAAACTACCAAAGAATAGGGGGGAAAAGGTCTAGTGGAGTTGCTAGGTAAGCTTGTAAGAGAAAGGTATTTGAGGCAAGGCTTACCAAAGGATTTGTCGTTGAGGAAGATTGACTCAGTGTTCCCCGGAAACGGTGCCAAAATGTTATCGCTCAGTTTGTAGTCTAGGTCAAGTAGCTGGAAGGTAAGGATCAAACTGGCGTAACAGGAGCTTCCCCACCCACTGTCACCTCGATGGGGGGGCTCTTTCTATTTAGGGTGGCCAAACCCAAGGGAGACGTCCCTGGTAATCTGGGGTTCAGAAAGGCAAAGGCTTAAAGGATCAAGGTGAGTTTTCCCTTCATAGATTACCGCCAAGAAGATAGTCAAGAATGAAGAAATACCACAGAAGAAGCACTTGTTTGCGAGACAAGGCAACAATAAAACTAATACATGCAAATAGTGGTTAATACTTCATTTGTCAATGACTATCAATATTTAATATACATGAGCATAAATAACAGTAATTATTGACGAAGTCAATGATTGCAATGATGACAATGGCTTATAATATTACTTATCAATAAATACAGAATGACATAGCATTTAATAGAGATGATTAATCCTTGAATTAACACAATGCATCAAATATCATTAAATGCTCATATATGACAGAAGTGTTGCGTCAAGCTTATTAGAGGTGACGTCAGCTTTCTTCTAGGGTTAGTTTTATAGACAAAGAGATCAAGGTTTTGCAAATAGGCTAATGAAATTCATCAACACATCAATGTCTATCATCGGATGACTAAGCCACAACGTTTTCTATCAACCAAGAGTCAAATAAGGCATGATGTCATCATTAATCTAGGGTTAGTAGACGTTAGGGTTAGTTAGGGTTTCAAATTTAAGAGTTTTGAAAAAGTTGTTTTAGCACCACAAGCTCAACGTTGGAGAGATAGACTAGTGCCTTAGGGTATTATGGAGTCAGAAACAAGGGCAAGATCTCGGGAGGATCAAAATCTAAGGACTGGAGAGTTAGGTTCTATGGTGCTGCAATGGCAGGGCCCTAGAATCAAAACCCTAAGGGGAGAAGGCTCATTCCGGTGTTGCTTAAGCAAGGCCTCATGCTCCTCCCTCTTTCCTCAAATATCCTTGGCAAAACGACTATCTTTAAAACACAAATCTAAGGGTGAAAAGTGTTGCAAGAGCAAGGCCCTTCAAACCCTAAAAGTCAAAACCCTAGGTGTAGAATCAACTACGCCTAGGACGTCTTCTTTCTTCAACTCATGTTCAAAATCTAACTCAGAAAAAGGGTGGCTAGTGTAGCAACGGCTAGGCTAAACCCTCCTTAATCAATGGCTAAAACAAGTTTTTCAATCATGGGGACATATAGCAAGGACCTACTTGTGTGCTTTCTACCTAGGGTTTCAAGATTAAGCAATAATATAGCAATGTAACAATAAATGCAAGAGATTTAACCTACAACCATTCATTTAAGAAGTTTTGCATGAGAAATACACTTACAAATCATGAAGAGAGCTTATCAAACCCTAGTTGTAAACCTTCCAATGAGAGAAAACACCATAACAT
>JASDQU010790076.1:21844-34104 GCA_032191745.1 Picea mariana | reverse complement strand
AGCTTCTATTTCTTTGTGCAGAGATAACCATTATACCGTTTATTTTTCATGTTTTATATGGTGAAATCAACCCTTTGGAAAGACATTAATAAAGAATTGTTGTACCAAACTTTCAGTTTGTGTCGATATTGTGATTAAATTTTTGCATCAATTAGAATTTTTCTCCCTCTTATTGTGCTTAAATTTAACCTTTTAATTATGTTTTCTTTTTGTTTTCTACTCATCTTTCTAAAGCTAACATTGCAGGGATTCTACCAAGTAAAATTATCATTATTTTTCCTAATGTCTTGGGTTGTTTCACACGTTTTCGAAGACACGTTGTCGAAGAAATTAGACTTAAACCATCAACAAGGCACTTAGGAACACCCCCTGAGGTTGGCACACACAATCCCAAATGATGAAGGGATTTTCCAGTGACTTTTAGGGCACAATATCCTAGAATTGGCCTATTTTTAATCACCAATTTATGTTATATCAATTTTTTTTGGAGGGTGAAAAAGTGTGCTAACAAATTGGTGTTGTTGTTGGGGAACACAAATCTTGGTGGAACGATATCAGTGAGTTTTTAATTTGTTTTGTATATTTTCTTTAACTCACCTGGTGACTCCACGGGATATAGGGATGACTCCATATGAGAACTTATGCCGATGATTCAGTTCAATCTCACAAGGTCTAGTTCCGGGCTTGAGCAAGCCCTAGCATATTTTATGGAACAAGAATATACTTTCACCAATTATTATTTCAGGTTGGTAAGAATATTGAGTTATTTGGTAAGTTCTTTCGATGAGAAATATGGTGAGTGAACCTTGACACCTTCATCTTTGGGTTCATTTTCATCTCAATCCAATACTATGGTAGCAACTGTTCTTGTTTCTATCTCAGATTAATATTATGGTTGCGACTGTGAGATCACAAGAAAGGTTTAGATTAAGTGTTTATGGCCCAATAAATTTTGTTGAATTTTTGGGTTATCCTTGTTGTTTCTAAGGTCTGCACCTGATTGCTAAAGGGCAAAGCTAGGCCACCTATTAGTTTAGAATGATTGGTTCTTTTAATTCTTTTTTTGTTTGGTCAGAGGGTTATTCTATCAAGACAAAGGCAAGGTTTGGTTGACATAATGATATGGATGAGGGCCCTCCTTCGCTGATGGCACACTAATGACAGGCTAGTGAAATAATATAAAACAGAGGGAAACAACAAACTACTCAATGAATAATCTATTGTAAGAAGTTCAATACTTAAAATATCATTTCAAGACATAAAACATGTATAAAAACACAATAACTCCCACAAGTTGTAGAAAACAAATCTTCACCAAAGCATTAGCTGTTTGACAAGTTGCATGTGAGTAAAAATAAGTCGTACAATAGCTGAAAGGAAATTAAATGTACGTTTCAAAAATAAAAAACGGTATTCAAGATAAGAATGAAAACACATGAAGAGTTGAACAAAACACTGTCATCAAGAGTATGTTCACTAGGTAGAGAGCTTTAATCCATGCATAAAAGGTCCAACCAATCTGTTGTATTGCTATTCTTTCCTAAAAAGATCTGACCTTTACAATATCCAAAAAATAACTATTTGAAAGAGTTGGAGAGGCTCTCGTCCTTAGGAGACTGAGTCCTAAATTTAGGGAATTGTTCGTAAATAAAATAATTAACTTTAATGAGACACTAGACTTAATCAGCAAGTGTGGTTCTTATCACACACAAAAGACCACTATTGCATCTAATCTAGGAAAATGTTGGACTTAATCAAATAAAAATACTATTGTCTCTATGACAGAATTGATGCATGTGCTGGAGGAACTGAGTGGCCTAAAATAGCCCTTAGAGTGACAAAACATAGCTTTGTTTTCAACGATGGCATGTCTGCGAGCTATTGGAGGCCACTGGAGATAACTAGCTGCATGAGTAGAGTTTTTTCAAGTGTTTCTGAAACTAATCTGCGTAGACTTGTGATTGAGACTTAACGCTCTATCTATGCCTGAGCTTTTGGAAGTCAAGCACACTCTGTATTGACCCCATCAGATGCCATCTGTACCTATGAAATAGCTTCACTGGAATGGTTGTCAGCCCATCGAGCATGAGGGGAGACATGGAGGCGAGCATCCAATTGAGAGATGGGATGAATGAACGCGAGGGTAGATGACGTGTGAAGACAGATGTCAAAGTGAGAGGAGGTGTGAATACGATGGAGGTATCGAGAGTATGGAGTTGGCGATGTGTAGTGAAGGATACAAGTGGCATGTAGGGAGATGAGGAGTAGATAGGTTGGGAAGTGAGTGGAGAACAGGTGGTGAAAGGTAAGAGGCGGTAGTATTGAAAAACAACCTGGGAGGAACTTGGAGGGTAGGAGGGTAGGTGGTAAGAGGATTATAGAGGGGGGGGGGGTCCGAGTTCTTGAGGAGACACCACGTTAGGTAGGGCCCGCGATGGGAAAACTACTTACTCGGATCCCCCCCCATCGTTAAAGGTAGAATGGTTAGGGGGGTATGAGTTGTGACAAGGACCATTGATCTGGAGAGGTGGGCCACCACCAATGGAGATCAACATGGGGGTTAATGGAGGAAAAGTGTCAGGTGGTGAGAGGAGCGAGAGTAGTGAGTGGGATGATGGGAGGTGATGTGGATATGACGCGGTGATCTGATGTCATTCAAGAACATTATTGCAGGAGCTGTTGAGGGTGGTTTGGATCCAGAGCACCTTTGGGCCCGCAATCCACCACAAGCTGCCACGTATCCTTCCAACAATACCATGGTTCCAATTGCGGGACCTCTTAGGAAAATTAACGCTCGAGTACTTTACATCCCCGTAAGGAAGCGTGATCATTGATATGATGACGATCTACGATTCATGTCATATTTACCTGCTATAAGGATTGATGGTTCTCATTGAATTGGGATCAATGGTCCAGATTCACTTGGGAATTTCAGGCTTCAGGTGTTTTGAATGTGAAACATGAAAATATCCCAAAGGAAAATCTCCGAAGTGAATGATTTGTCACCACATGTCATGATGGATGAATGGTCCAGATTCTCTTCAGAAGTTCGGTTTTCAGGAGTTTCAAATGTGAAGCATGAAAAATCTCTCGAAGGAAAATCTTCGAAGTGAAATATCTGTTGCCATGTGTCCCCTTTGATGGATGGCCTAGATTTACTTTGGGTCTTCATATGACTCTTGGTGTTAAACTCTACGTGAATCTACACTCCCAAATGGGAGACAACCGTTGATAGGATTTTCTTGGTGAATCTTTACCGTTGAAAATTTTCCTATTCATTTCGGCAATCCTGACCCGAAAATGACCATTCTGAATGGATGCATTTATCCATGGGGATTTTCTGTGTATAAAAAAGGATTGGTCGAACTATGGTGAGCTAGATCAATGGAAAATATGATGACAAGTAATTTGAACCAAATCCAACATATATTTCATCCTTTCAATAAAAACAAAACAGAAATGCGCAAAGACTCAAACCAGAAAGAAATGAATAAGAAACAAGTCACTTAGTAATGGGAAAATGACTAACCAACCAGAAAAGGAAAAATTGATGAAGGCATAGGGAAAAAGAGAGGAGAGATAGGGGATGTAGACCTAGGTTACAACATTGGCTCCAACTAGGGATAGCTCATCCCTGTGAGGTGCTAAGAATTGTATATCGATGTCTTGAGATTAGATAACTACTCTTACCTTTTATCACTTACCCTCATTTTTGTTTGTCAGCCCTGCATATCTGTTAATGTCCCTCAGCCATGCATTTTATTGAATCAAAAGCTGAAACTGCACCCCAGTGCCTTATTGGGATATGGAGTCTTTATTCACAAAGCTAACTAATAAAAAGAAATAAATAAAGGAGTGTCTATGGTACAAGAGGGGCCTCCCCCCATTCTTAAACAAAATAGTGCTTCAGGAAGTGCCCATTTTCTGGGCCTCCAAAGACCTCTGTATCGTCTATATTGTGTAGGATGAATGTGTTGTTGTATAGAACTTCAACCACCTTAAAAGGGCCAAACCAGAGGTTTTCAAATTTACCATGCTTGGACTTGTCATCCCTTCTAACATCCCACCTCAAAACCTGGTCACCTTCCTGAAAAATCTCCTTCTTGGTTTTCTTATCAAAGGCTAATTTGATCTTTCTCTGGTATGCATCTGTTCTCTGATCAAGCACCTCTCTTCTCTGTTGAACTTTTATAATATGGAATATCCTTCGTTGGATGTCATTGGGACCCTCAATATCCTCCTGCAATAATTTAAGGACTGGTATACCAAGTTGAATAGGAAAAACGTCTATGCCATAAACAAGCTAGAATGGTGAGGTTCCTAGAGACTTCTTAGTGCTGATCCTGTCAGCCCATAAGGCATATTTGAGTTTAGAGTCCCATGATTTTTTTCTTTCAGTGAACAAATTTTTAATGATCCTAATGAGAGTCTTGTTTGATGACTCTACCAGGCCATTTCCCTGAGGGTAATAGGGTGTGGAATGTGTCAAGGAAATGTTGTGACTACCACAGAAGTCAATCATGGATTTGGAATTGAATTCGTTTGAATTCGTCGGCATTATCTGTTACAAGCTTACCAGGGCAACCAAATCTAGAAAAAATATTAGTTTAGAGGAAATACATGATTACCTTGTCAGTGGCATTCCTGGTGGGCACAGCCTCAATCTATTTGGTGAAGTAGTCAGTGGCAGTGAGGATCCACTTGTGTTGTCGACTAGAGGGTGGATTTATTTATCCTATGAAGTCTAACTCCCATTGCTGAAATAGACTACTGGAATTGATAGGTTTCAGGGGTAGTGATAGTAACATATGCTTCCCTGCAAAAATCTGGCATTCATTGCATGCTCTAATAGTGGCAAAGACATCAGAGAAAAGGGTGGGCTAGTAATATCCTACCCTTAGGATCTTTAGCATTGTGGCCTTCTAGTGCCGATGTCTATCGCATGCTCCTCTATGCATATTTATCGTGAATTGTTTAGCTTCATTTTCATCAAGGCATCTTAACAGGATGCCAGTAGGATCTCTCCATTATAGGTTCTAGTTTGAGATGCAGAATTTGATAGCTTTCAATTTGAGATACATGGCCTTCATCTTCTTCACATCTGGGGGGCATTCGAAATGATACAGAAAATAGATGATGTTTTTATACCAAGGCGAAGATGAGTAGGTTTCAAATACCTGTAAGTTGTCTAGTCTAGGTTGTATGATGGGTGCATCTGATTGGGTGAAGTTTTGATGCAATTATAGCGCCTTGTAGTTTGATTCTGATAGAAATTTGGCCAGTCCTTTCCCCTTGATCAACTTGGTGGGATTTATGTGCAAGTCATACTCCAATAGTTTGACAATCCATATTCCTCTTTTCCCCTCATTGTCTAGCTGGACCATAATCTCTTTGACACTGCTACTAGGAACAAAGGTCGTTATGCTATACTATAGCACATAAACTCTGAAGGATTTGAGTGCTTTGACCAATGCATAAGCTTGTTTCTCTAATATATCATACTTGATCTCAACATCTCGGAGGGTTCTGCTGAAAAAGGCTATGGGTTTCTCATGCCCTTCTTCATTTTTCTATAGCAGTACAACAATAATTGTTTCATCCGAGGCAAAGGAAAAGATGAAGAAATCTTTGGTATAATCAGGGCTGACCAATATAGCTTCTTCAACTAAATCTTTCTTGATTGTTTGGAAAGATGATTTATCCTCCAAATACCATTTTATCACAACATATTTCTTCAACATGTTAGTAATAGGCTTCAAAATTTCAGCAAAATTTGGCACAAAGCATCTGAGGAAGTTTATCTTACCAATAAAAGACCGGACAACCTTTTTATTTATGGGAATCTCAAATTGTTGAATGGCACAAACCCTCTTTGGATCAATGTTTATGCCTTCGGATGATATGATGTGGCCCAGGAGCTTCCCTTATGTCATGGAAAAGTGAGCCTTCCTAGGATTGAGAGATATCCCATACCTCCTGCATTTCTTGAAAACCTGATCCAAATACTGCAAATGTTCCTCGTCGAAATTGGAAAAAATGGTAATCTCATCTAGGTATATGACCATAAATTTATATTTCTCCCCCACAAAATCTATGTCCATGGCCCTCTGAAAAGTTCCCCCTGCGTTCATGAGCCCAAAAGGCATCTTGTCATACATGAATGTTCCCCATGGGGTGGTGAATGTTGTCTTTTCTTTTTCTTCCTCATAAACTGCTATCTACTTATAACCAAAGTATCCATCCAACAAGGAAATTTTGTGTGCACCTACCACCCTCTGTAAAATATGATCCATCTTGGGGAGGGGGTAATTTTCCTTCAAAGAACACTTGTTTAGATTTCCGAAATCAACAGATAAGCGTATCTCCCCACTCTTCTTCCTTACAAGTACTAAGTTGGCCATCCAGTTTGAATACCTTAATGGTACAATAATATTTTCATCCAACATTCTTTTTATCTCTTTCTCAATTATGGACATTAACATGGGATTAAATTGTCTAATTTTCTATCTGAATGTCTTGGATCCTATTGGCCCTTAGTTATGGAAGGTTGCGAAGATTAAGGAAAGAAGCACGAAGTACGAATTGCATGGAAATCACATTGACTGAGATTGGGTCGAAGTGGCCAAAGAAGAAGAAAATAAGGAGCGAAGTAAGAGAAAGTGAGTCGTTGAACTAGAAGACTGAGGAAGACAGATCATCAAGGAAGATGGATAGTGTAAAACTCAGCAAGCAGAAAAATCCACCAATAGATTCTTTGGAACACCTCGCGGGAAAGAAGGAAAGACATGTTGGAGAAGCCCTGAAAACATTTGTCAAGTTGACCTAGGGTTTTGGCATTTTAGGATTTTTACACCTAGGTTTCTGCCTAAGGTTGTCCGAGAGTCATTGTAATGTATAAAGAAAGGTCAAGAAGACCTAGGATGGGTTTGATAATGTAATGAGGCATTATTTTTTTTGAGAGAAAGAAGTGTTGTGTGAGAGAGCATTCTGTATTGTAAGATCTTCATCTGGGTGCGAAGATCAACCCTGTAGCTAGGTGTGCAGGGAGGGGAGAGAAGAAGAGAAGGAGAGAGAGATCTGCAAGCCAAGAGAGCAGATAGAACTATATTTTTTCACATAATATATCAAGAAACATAGTTTTGTGGATGCATCCCTAAGGAGAGGGTGAACCACGTATATCTTGTTGTTTTGTGGGATTGATGTTGTGTTCTTTTACCTTCTGATTACTCTGTTATTGCATCATTGTGTTAGATTTGAGATATAACTATGCGAAGTAGGTTTGAGTTGGTAAACAATACCTAGATTCTGTGTTACTGTTGTTTTGGACCCACTTTTCATTTCCTTTGGTTGTAGACACATGCATCCTACAACCCCCTATTGCTACTTCAAGTGAGTCTGCATCTGCTTCGCAGGTGTTGTTGAAATGGCCAGTATTTAGGGTTGTTGGTGCACTGTTAGAGTTGAACCCTAGGTCTATCCCTGTGCCAACCGAACCATTTTTTAGAGGGATCTTTTGCTGGATGATGTCAGTATCAAATGTCTTCAAATCTTCATAGGACCGTGCAAAAATATCAACAAAATTTTGAATGAGCCTGGCATACCTGTCTTTTTGTTTTGCAACCAATGCTTTGGAAAGCTTGATGATCTTGGGATTCTCAATGGTCCCAATATTGCACTCTGTCACCTCCTCTTCTTGATTCTTCATGTCAGTTCCTTTGTAAACATCATTACTGTTGAACAATCTTTCCAATGGTACTAGTCCTCTAGGAATGTGATTTGTTTTTAGCTCCACAATATCATGACCAACCACTGTCTTCAACATATGAGAAGGTTGTTGATCTTCTAATTTCTCATTTTCATCTTCTTGAATTCCTTGATCAATTGAGATATTGGAGAATTCATCAATGGTGTGAAGAAATATATGCAACTCTAAATCATCACTAAAGACTTTCCAGTTCTTTATGTTGTCTGGTATGGTTGTTCTATGTCTGATTTCCAACTGATATTTAATATTTGGGCCAATGGGAGGCGTGAACGTCTTGGAAGCTAAGGCTAGAGAATGAAATTTATGATTTTGTTCTCTGGGAATGAAAGAGAGGTTAAATGCTAGAAAGAATTATCGATCAAGTCCCATACCTCTTTCCTATACTGCTTGAGCCTCTGTTTCTTAGCTTGATAGATATTCCTCACTTGATTTATGACCAACTCAGAGTCACCAAAAACTGCTAAACAATCAATGTCCATGTCTTTGGAAACCCTCAATTCCAATACCAGAGCTTCATATTCAGCTATATTGTTAGTAGTCTCAAACTCTAGCTTATAAGAGAGGGTTATAACTTATTCTGAAGGAGAGATGAGGAGAATACCTGCACTAGATCCATCTTTTGATGAAGAGCCATTGAAATACATATTCCAAACTTTGTTTTGTTGACCAATCATTGATTGATATCTACGTTGGCTGACTAATATTTTAGGTTAATCATCATATAAATGAAAAAAAGATGAACCAATCCCATCCTCAACAACATAAATGGGATGATTTCCAGGGTTCTGATGATCATTGACTATGTAGGCTAACCTTACCTCTCTGTATAGCCTCCTGTGCTCACCATAGAACATAAGAATGGTGGAATATGTGAAGTCCATTTGCAATGATCCTCCAACCTTCTTATCCCAACTTCTGAATAATAGCATGCCAAACTTTGGGGGGATGTCGGCCACCACAATGTCCATCATTACACTATTCATGGGCAATTGTGCTAGAGAAACCACCATATCCTTTGTCAATCCCAGGAATTTTACTTTCTTGGAATCAAAGGAGTACAGGTCTTCCATAACAAATTTGGGCATGACATTGTGAGAGGCTTCTGAGTCCATAAGACAATTGTGTAGGATCTTATCATGGACATTCGAAGATATATAGAAAGGAGGAGAAGCATCAGAGCCATCCTCAATGTGTGGACCCACAATAATGGTTGGGTTTTCATCCTGTAGACTAATGACATCAGAAGATACACTAGAAGGAGTAGGTTGCAGAACTTTCATGATGGATTCCTTGAAAGTTTAATTTTTTAACAATTCCGTCAAAGAGACATGAATCTTGATTTTTCTCAGCTCATGTTCCAAGATGAAAGAGGTTGGTGGCTTATCAAATTTCTTTTTTTTAGGGGCAAGAGGTTTTGATAGTGGAGATGACTGAGTTTTAGATGACATACCTTTATTTGGATTTGTCTTGGGAGGGGATTCTGCTTGTTTTCCTTGATCAGAGGTGGTGGCCTTGGAAGCTCCATTTCTCATCCTCAAATCGTATTTCTTGGGTTGACCTTGAATAACTCCCTCTTCCCCTTTGTGATCATCAAATTGATTTGACAATTGTGATACCTCGTATTCTTGCTGTGTTATGTGACTGGTATAATAATCTGTCTCATTGAAAATCATAGTAGTATCATCCACAACATATATCTCCTCAATCTGATTGTTTTGGAAATGGGGCACTACCCTTTGATCATCAACATTTCTACTTTCTCTCTGCATTACTTGAGGAGCATCATTAAGCCTTCTGAATTGGTTCTAATTTCTATTACCAACCCCTTGAAAGGTTCTGTTTGGTTGTTTGGATTCCCATTTTATCTTAGCTATCTCAGAAGTTAGATCCTTCAAAGTATTAGTCATCTCTTCAAGTTTGGGATCAGATGTAGCTGGGTTAGAGGAGGTAGGGGCATCATCTCTCTGTTTTTTCTTCTCTTTATTAGATTTAGTCTTTAATCTATCTGATGCCAAAATATTAGATTTGACTTCAATGGCTACTTCCTGCATGGACAACAACGTGGTTGATCTTCTCTCTCTCAAGAGGAAGGATACTTCTCCATCAAATGAATTAGCATAAGTGATCTTGGAAGAGGCTTCAATTGGTTTGATTTCATTTGGGATTCTACCATACATTTTATTGAATCTCTTGGTGAAGTCTGAAATAGATTCACCATGTTTTCTCTTTAGAGCCCCAAATTCAGTGATGTAATAGAGATAATCTCTCCTATCTCCCCATTTATTTATAAAATCTTCATATAATGCCTCAATATCTTCAATGGAGGCTGGAGGAAGACTTCTGAACCATTTTCTATCCTCCCCATCCAGACTCTGTACAAACAACCTCATCCACACATCTGAATAATCAATGTTAAAGTTGTCTGCAAAATTGTAAAAGGCTACCAGTTGTTATTCAACAGTTATTTCACCCTCCCCATTATATCTTGATAGATATTTCATGTAATTTGTGGTTGGGAGTGCATGTAAAAATATAGGTAGCACTAAGGGTGCATATCTGGAAACAATTATGACATCCATCCTATTAACGACTATGGCTTGAACAATAGGAATATGCAAATTTATGGGAGATACAAGAGTGGATGTAGGACTGGAAGCTGAAGTGGAATCAGGAGTAGGATATGTGTGAGCCCCTTTGGAATTATGATTCTTAGGGCTAGCAAATTCAAGCTTCTTGTGATGATAGTTTGAAGTATTCTCTTGGTGTGAAGCTTTTCCCTTGAGGGGGGAAGTGTATCTCTGAGATAGAGTGGATTTCCTTAGTTGCCTTTCTAGTTTAGAGTCTACTGTGTTATTCTTAGGCTTAAAATCATCCTTCTTGGCTTTGTTATTTTCATATTTGGATCTATTGAATCCCTTTCTGGGCGCCAATATTTCTTCTTTATATTTTACTCAGTGAAGTTGCCATGTGAAAGATGGCAGTCTGTTGGTGTTTGATCTTTGTTCACCATCAAAGGTCAGAGCTGATCAATTGTCTTTCTCCCAGGGAAATATATTTCTTTACTCCATTCCTCGGCAACGACGCCTGAAGATGTTGGTCCTAAGGTCTGCACTTGACTGCTAAAGGGAAAAGCTAGGTCACCTATCAATTTAGAATGATTTCTTCTTTTAAATCTTTTGTTGGTTGGTCATAGGGTTATTCTATGAAGACAAAGGCAAGATTGGGTTGGAAGAATGATATGGATGGGGGCCGTCCTTGGCTGATGGCATACTAATGGCAGACTAGTGAAATAATATAAAATAGAGGGAAACAACGAACTACTCAATGAATAATCTGCTGGAAGAATTTCAATACTTAAAATATCATTTCAAGACATCAAACATGTATCAAAACACAATAACTCCCATGGGTTGCAGAAAACAAATCTTCACCAAAGAATTAGTTGTTTGGTAATTTGCATATCAGTAAAAATAAGTCGTACAATAGCTGAAAGGAATTGAAATGTACATTGCACAAATAAAAAACTGTATTCAATATAAGAATGAAAACACATGAAGATTTGAACAAAACACTATCATCAAGAGTATGTTCACCAGGTAGAGAGATTTAACCCATGCATAAAATGGGTCCAACCAATCTGTTTTATTGCAATTCTTTCCTAAAAAAATCTGACCTTTACAATATCCAAAAACTAACTATTTAAAAGAGTTGCAGAGGCTCTCGTCCTTAGGGGACTGAGTCCTAAATTTAGAGAATTGTTCATAAATCAAATAATTAACTTTAATAATACACTGGACTTAATCAACAAGTGTGGTTATTATCACACATAGAATACCACTCTTGCATCTAATCTAGAAAAATGCTAGACTTAATCAAATAAAACTACTATTGTCTCTGCGACATAATTGATGCCTGTGCTGGAGGAACCGAGTGGCCGAAAATATACCTCAGAGTGACAAAGAAGAGATCTGTGTTGAACGATGACATGTCTATGAGATGTTGGAGGCCACTGGATATAACTAGCTTCATAAGAAAAGTTTGTTGAAGTGTTTCTGAAACAAATTTGCGTAGACCTGTGACTGAGATTTAACTCTTTGTCTATGCCTGAGATTTCAGAATCCAAGTGCACTCTGTATTGACCCCATCATATACCATCTGTACCTATGAAATAGATTCACTGGAATGGATGTTGGCCCATCGAGCATGAGGGGGGACGTGGAGGTGAGCATCCAATCGAGAGATGGGATGAATGAACGCAAGGGTAGATGACGTGTGAAGACAAATGTCAAAGTGAGAGGAGGTGTGAATACGATGGAGGTATCGAGAACATGGAGTTGGTGATTTGCAATGAAGGATACATGTGGCACGTAGGGAGAGGAGGAGTATATAGGTTGCGAAGTGAGTGGAGAATAGGTGGCTAAAGGCGAGAGGGGGTACTATTGAAAAACAACCCGGGAGGAACTTGGAGGGGGGGTAGGTGGTAAGTGGATTAGAG
>JASDQU010790075.1:61622-102692 GCA_032191745.1 Picea mariana | reverse complement strand
GGTATAGGTTTGCGATTGACTCTGATAAGGCAGGTCTTGCTCACCTCTTCAATAGAAAACCTAATCTGCATGTTAACGGTTACAGAAGCGCATTCTAACCAAACACACATTTATACTCTACAGAGTCGCATTCTAACCAAACACATATTTATACTCTACCTATTAGACGGCATAGACCTAAACCTAATCTGAAACATTTATTTGAATGTTGTTATTTGAATAGCTAATTGCTATGTATTAAAGCTATTTAACTCTCACCATAAGCTTTGGGATTCTCTTCGTAAGGAAATCGTAACCATCTGCGTCCAACTACCACGATGGGTAGAGGAAGCGACCGGCCATTTTTCTGCAACGCACCAGCGTTTCGCACCGTGGAAACTTGTCATTGTATTTAAATGGGCCCCCACTGCCATAATCAAAATCAATTGTTAATCATATAACGTGTCAATTTAGTCGTTACTATGTAAATTTTTAATCATATTAAGTAAATGTGAAAAAGTAAACAAGGAAAACGTACTCATTCATAAATGCAAGGAAGTTATGAAATTAAATCTCATTCATTGATTTGGGATGACAACTAAGAATATGCCAGCATCTTTCATTGCTGACCATAAGATTAAAATTTATGATTAAAAGATTGATTAGTCCATCAATTCTCATAGGGGGACGCCTATTGGCGTAATTATGGTCCGTGCCACTACCTAAGTCTTTTATGCTATGAAATTAACAAAGTAACTTTATAGTTTAAACGTTATAAGTTTTAGTTTTTTTCAACAAATTGAATTTATTTCAACATTCAAAAATGCAATTTAAACAATTGAAAATGTGATTTCTTGCATATTTATGTTAATGGATTCCTCGGAAAAAATCCAAAACATAAAACAGTTAGACAACTCCCAACTTAACTTTAAATCCAATCATGTATATATTTTATATAACATTAAATGGTTCCTAATGCAGTGTTTATTAATAAATGCTCTACATGTTTTGGTGTGGACTCTGCTTTACAGTTGGGTGCTTATTTTTCCTGGGTATGATGGTTATTCATGTTAATGTTTGGTTTTAAATAGCTTTCAATTTTTCTGAAAAGAATGAAAGTCAGATTAAAAAAAAAAAAAAAAAATTGTTCACAAATAAAAATAAATTGTATTACTTAAATTTAGAAATTTTTTAATATTTCTAAATACATTTGTATGAATTTTATAATAAATTTAAATAAAATTACATTATAGATAAAAAAAATTGATAAGTGAACAAACTAAGTTTTTTTTTCTAATCTATTCTTCTTATTTAATCTACTAGTTTTTTTGTTTTTTTTAATTCACAAATGCTTAGCTCCGAGCAAACTCCTTTTTCTAATTGTTATCATAGAATTTTTTTTTACAAAATGAACTCTTTTAATTTTTTTTATTTTTTATAGTCTTTTCCAAAGAAATATAAATTATAATTGCAATCCAAAACTGCTATTTTTTTTCACACTTCTTTATTTTATGTATTTTTCAAAGTTTTAAATTGCATTGAAGGTTCTGGGTTGCCCAAACTTCATAAAAATTTAAAATTTGACATATCATTTCTAAGAAAATTGAGAGCTTGTTGAACTCCCATGTGTTGGGTTGTTATAATCTTTGTGGTGAAAGTCGAAGGTTAAAGTATCGACCAAGAAAAGTCAAAGTTGAAGTGATTGACTGCAAGTGGAGAAGCCATCAAAAGGACATGTGGGAACCGACTGAAGACCAAATGAAGGTCAATTAGTAATTCGACTGGTAGTCAATTGTAACAGAATCTTGAGATTCGTGAGATTTGTAGCCAATGATCTACGTGGATATATAATCGTTTTTGGGCGTCGTTCTTTAGGGTTTTGTCTATTGTAAAGTCTATAAAGAAGGCATGTTGTAATGTATTAAGTTGATATTGTAGTTGATCTTCATGCTTATCTTTAGCAGAAGGTTGTTGGTCATGTAGATGTAAGCCGAATTGGCTACAGGGTTATTCATGTGTAAGAAAGAGGGTATGAAGGAAATTGTGTCTTAGGTGTAGACCAAAGTTAGTCATGTAACCCTTTATTCTGAATTTATAAGACAAAAAGAGAGCAAGACACTCAAGGAATGTTGGTTTTCCCGTTTGAGTTTCCAGGGTAAAATATGTGTGTATTGTGGGATTGATTTGACATTTACTTTCTTATATAAATCTGTCTTCCTCTCTTCTATTTAGGTTTAGCATGGAAAGATATTTCCTAACATGTGGTATCATAGTTTAGATTGACAATCTTGAATCTGAGCTAAACCCTAGGTCTAGTAAGAGTTGTAAGTCAGAGATCTTTAAAGTTGTACTTGAAATAATGGCAACTAGTTCAAGGATAGAGATCAAAAATTCAATGGCCGGAATTTTGAGCTTTCGAAGCTTAAAATTGAAGATCTCCTTGTAGGTCAAGAACAATGGGAAACAGTATGTCCTGGTACCATTCTGATAGGTATGTCAAGGGAAGAATGGAAGAAAATCGAAAGAAGGGCTATGAGTATGATGCATCTATGTCTTGCAGATTCGGTGTTGTTGAATGTCTTAGGTGAAGACTCGACCAAGAAATTGTTAGGGACCTAACCTCCCTAACCCCTCACGTAGGTAGAATAATACATTTTCCATGTAAAAAAGGCTGACATTAGTTAATAAAACCTATTGAATAAATGTGAACCAATTAGTGTAAGAAGACCTAATAAAATCTTTCGCTTCTAGAAACATCTTCTTCTAGAATGTTCTTTAGAAGATAGAACTAGTATAAATAAGAGTAGGAGGTATGAGAAACCCTTGTCTTGAGAATTATTGTAATAGAGCACTGCTCTGCTGGAGGTTACCCCTTGAAGAGGCAAGTGAACATTGCTTTCTATCAACAAATGTATCATTTTTGGTATTGTGGTTCTCTATGTTATCACACAAAATGTAGGTTTGGAAAATCTCGACCCAATCCACAATAGTGGGACAACTACGGGAGTAACTACCCATTGTCACCTTAGGTAGATAATGCACTCGCTTTAGTGATGATAAGTCACCCCAAAGGGGGAATCTTGGTGATCATAAGGGGATTTATATGGAAAGTGATAGAATGACCAATGAAAACCCTATAGGTCAGGTTTGGAAGTGGAAAGAGGCTTGCAAAAGAGTCTTGTTGGGGAAGGGAGGTTTCCAAAGTGTTGTGTACCTACAAGATAATGTTAGACCATGGGGGATTCACTTAGTGAACTTGTGACATAGCGCGTTCGTTCGTGGGATATTAAATAATACCCCAACTTTAGTAGATATTGAAAAATCCCCCCCAAAATCCTTTTGTTGACCCCCCTCTCAATACATATTTAAGATTTTTAAAACCCCTATTTGTACTAGATATCCTAAGTATCCATTTTTTCCATGGCATTTTTAATACCCCTAGTATAGAAACATGAAAGAACTCTTATATGCCCGCAAATCCCCCAAAAAAGGAGGTCAAGGCCATGGAAGATAGATTTACAATGAAAAGGGGTAGAACTTCAAATGCTAAGGTAGATGTGAAACTAGGAAGCTAATTCAAAATACTGGCTTTTCTAAGGGTAGGGAATTAAAGTACACCAAAACTAAAGCCATGTATTTTCATATCAAGGAATTAACAACCTATAGAATTGAGAGGAGAAAACTTCAAGAGATCACTTTCCTTCAAAGGATGGACCAACTAGACTCCAAGTATGACACTTTGATTATTTCTATCTGAGGCATTGAGCTGGAAAACAAGGAAGTAATTAATGGAGATGCAAAAGTAAAGGAAACCATTATAACAAGGGACATTGATGTAATGGCATCAGAGAGGAAGAAGACTAAACTAAAGAGGTAGAAGGCACTCCAACAAGTCCAATTGATGTGGATTTAGAACCCAAGGATTTTATGGTACTCTTGTCTTCCTCTGTTTTTGTAGATGCTTTGATCATAGCCTATATGGGCCTCTACTTAAAATTATATTTAGAAATATCAAATTTTGATTAAAAAAACACATAACATTGTTAGATAAGCTTTTAGATATTATCGCACCTCTACATACCGATTGAGAAACAAAGGATATGTCTACATTTTTTTGAAATCGGAGTGGCGAACGCTCTTTTAAAAAACCTAACACCAAACAATATGTACGTACCTTTTATGTGAGTATGATTAGATAATTAACTAACTTAAACAAAATAGTGAAGAGAAATTTAATACGAATGTGAATGGCTTTACCATGATTAAATCACACTTCACCGAGGAATATTATACATATGAAGCAAATAAGTTTGGAAAGCTTACAATTATCAAGCTTACAAAATACATAAAGTTGTAAGAAGCTTACAACATATTAGGTCATGTATTGAGTGTTAAAATTAAATAAATAAATAAAAAGATTAGATGATTGCATTAAAAATAGTAAATTATATTTTATTGTAGTTTATAATTTAATATAAATAAATAAATTTATGAATCAAAATGAAAAAAATTATATATATATATATATATATGAAATAGATTTCCAAATTTAAATGAAAAATATATGTATATATAGACTAACTTAAATCCATTTAAAATCTAGATTTTTCAAGCACAAGAAATTTGCAACTTGTTCGGGGTTAAAATAAATTTATTGTATATTAAATAAAACATTGATTATGCACTAATCTTCACAATAGTACAAAATAATAACTATTCATTTAGAACCAAAATCGGGTGTCGCATAACAGTAATAAAGGCTTACAATTGGTAGTCATAGCACCTTAGAGGCACAACACAGAATAATTGTTTACAAAAGTGTGTTCATGAGGTACATGCTAAATCTTCCTAACAATTCCTAGCGATAACTAAGGAGATGATGTCTCGAAGCCCTCAGGTTGCAGACATGGAGCATCGAGAGACATATGGTTGACATCGTCCACATGCATAGACAGAGACCTACATCACCACCACACCACCTCAGTTCATCATGATGGTGTTCACCACATCAACCTGCTTCTGGAAGACAATAGGTCTTGCTCATGAGGTACAAGTCAGGTATTGTGGTAAGTGTCACTTTAATATTTGAGGCATTTTGTGTATGTTGCATTTTGAACCGCTTTTGATTATGTAACGTTTGCTTGGAAATTATGATCTTTGCCTTGTTTCACCTTTGTGGTTGACATTGTGCCCTGGTAAGTGGTCACCCTTAGCAATGGGTTTGCTACTGGGAGGTTCCCTTTACAAGTCATTGTATCATTCTCGATCATACTTATCATTTTCCACACTTCATCCTCTCATCTCCCTATCTTTTGGGATTTTCGGGTGTACTGACCCAAGAAGGGATTGTCCCTCATTTCATGGGAAGAAGGGGCTAAAGGCCCAAAGGGAATATAGCTGGAAAAATATAAAATCCAAATCATAACCTTCCAGATGCTTGCCCAAAGATGTCTTGAGAACAATGAAATGTTTCTCCTAAACAAAAAATCAAGGACCTGCGAAAGAAAATACATATATATATTTGAGCACTTGTTCAGTTTGATGAAGTAGTTTTTGATGTACATGCTCAGATGGATCTTATATTAAATGTGATTTTACTTTCCATGATGCTTTGACTTGAGATCCTTGGAGGGCGCACTTGTTTGTCTTTGCAGAACCTTGTTGATGGACATTTTGGAGGAACAAGCCCAGATTGGGCCTTCATTGGGGCAAGAATCCGACAGGTTGGATGCCATGGCCCACACACCGGATGATGATTGTAGCCTTTGGAGGCTTGAGAGACACCTTAGAAAACCTCTCCTAGCCCTTCAACACCCCAACAATTTTCCTTTGGAGGCTAAAGCACTACATTTTGAGGCTTGACGTTTTGTTGGGAATAGGGTTTTGTGGTGATGGTGTTGACTTGATTGACACTTGGCACTTTTGATGAGGAGAAGTCTTATATTGATGGAGAAGACCCTAGCGCACAAGGAGGAGGCCTTTGGAGGCCCAATGTTTCATCTCCAAACTCAACGAATTAAACATAGTTACCAACTTAACGAAAACTCTACAAAGTTCTCGTTTTTTGAGGGGTCCAATTTTTTACCCCATTTTTTAAAATGGTGCTACCGGTATCACCCCCCTCCGTTTTAAGGTGGTTTTCAATATTTTAAATTTTTCAATCCACAATGTTTCCACATTATTTTTTTAAATGCTTATTTTTCATCTATTTTATTTTTTTCTAAATATTTTTTTTTTATTCAACGGTGTTTTTAGTCATTTTTTCATGCTTCTTTCAATCTTAAAAATATTTTTTACCATTTACTTTTTTGAAGTTACGATTTCTCATATAATTTTGTCTCCTTAATCAATTTATTATTCCATACTTTTTAAATATAGTGAAAAACATCCTTTTTAACACATTGTTTACCTTTACTTCAATAAATCGAAAAAAATTGTAGTTAAATAACACTATTTTTTAATATTTAGCAAAAAATACATATTTTATAGTCATATATAATAAAAAACCTATACATTTTGGTACATATATTTTAAAATAACATGTCAAATAAAGCATTTTTATGGACATAATTGAACAACAAAAGTCTAAATTTTATAAAAAAAATTAGCATTTTCTTTCATATTTTTATACAATTGAAGTAACAAAAATGACAAAAAATAATAAAATTTTCCAATGTATTGTGATTCACATACAAATAAAACGAAAAAAAAAAAAAAGATTCATCACAAAACAACAATAGATACATCTTTATTCTTGTTTTAAAATATGAAAGTCAAATCATTACAGTTATAACTCATCAAAAATTTGCAAAATTGAACATTGTCTTCAAAGGAATCTTTAAACTAATCAACAATATCATATATCCCAAATTCATCATTCTCAACAAACACATTATCATCTTCTTCGACGTCATTTTGTGCTTCCATTGTGTCATTTTGTTCTTCCATTGGTTCTTTGATATCTGCAAGTTCTCCAAAGTGATCATTTCCAATCATTCCTCCTAATGGTACTTGAGGTTCCTTTGACAATTTCGTCACCTTTGATTCACTAAAATATCCTTTCCTCAATCCAACTTCTTGCATTTCATCTGGAAGAGCTGGAATAGTAATTCTTTGTTGAATAAAAATGCACTGCATTGGGTCACTTTCAATGGCTATGCAATTCCTTCCTTTCTGTAGGCAACACGCTAATGTTGTAACTAATCACCAAATACAAAATAATAATGAAGTTAGATATTGTAAAAAGATATAAATTAAAATAATATAAGATTGAAGTATGATTTCATAAATATTAAATCATAATTCTTACTTGAGCCCAAGAACAAATCCAAAACCCAATCTCCTTCATTTGAAATTTTATCTATAAGATAATTAATTAATGCTTGTGGTTTTTGATAAATGTTAACCATCTCTCCTTTCAAATATTTTTCCTCATATGTTAGCTTTCTAACCACGACATTGTATACCAATATACTACTAGGAGTCCCCCCCATCATTTGCATTGGAAAGAATAGAATTATAAGAATCATCATTTGTCCAGGTTGCAAGATGTATTCTCTCAAAACCACATTTAAATGATTCTTTCTT
Source organism: Picea mariana (assembly GCA_032191745.1). Classification (NCBI taxonomy): domain Eukaryota; kingdom Viridiplantae; phylum Streptophyta; class Pinopsida; order Pinales; family Pinaceae; genus Picea; species Picea mariana. The sequence goes on along the minus strand of JASDQU010790075.1, from coordinate 95,126 downwards.
GGAGCTCTGAATATCAAGCTTGTTCCTATAACATAAATAAGTGCAAATTCAATTAACTTGTGAATTAATAAAATTGTTTTCTAATCTTAATTGCTAGGCATATACTTTCAATATCTTACCAAATAAACTACATCATTGTCTTTTATTTCCCCTTGAAACTTTATTGTACTAATCCTTGTTGTGTGTCTTAATGAAACACTAGAAATCTCCAAAATGGTGATGTTGTAACTTCGGTAATTCCCATAACCACTTTACTGAAAATTTGGTAAGTATAAGGCTCAGTATCATATCAATGTTTTGGATATTAAAACCATGAAGGATATCCGCAATAACTAGGGAGTATTCTTTTTTAGGAACAATATTTGAGATTTTTTCACAATCACCTAATATTACTTTATATTACAGTTTCGAGCCCATTCCAAATGTAGTGATCAAGGGTGTCATCAAGTTGAACATTTTGAACATGTCTCCTTCTTTCTCTTTCAAACTTGGCTTTTTGAAGAAAACTTTTGAAAGTTTCAGGTACTCCATCTGCATTCTTCTTTGGCATATTTAATGAAACAAACAAACATATAGTTATATATCTATAACTATTAAAATATAAATAAATTAACTTACAAACGAATAATATGAATGTAATAAATCAACATACCTTTTTGAATGCAACAAAAAATTGTTTCAATATTGTTGAAGAGCTTGAATCTGGATGATTGAGTTTAACATCATCTCAACTTTCTTCATTCAACATCTTGACCATTTCCTCTTATATTTTCATATACACCTTGTGACTAAACAAAACAAAAATAATGTTAAACTGATATGTTAAATTGAAAAAATTAATTTTATTTCCCTAACATAAATAAAAATAACTCAACAGACTTACTTTTTAAATTCATCACACATTTCTTCCACTGACAATTCTTCCGACCTAACATGTGATAATATAGTTATGATAATTTTATCATCCTTCACTCATTGTATTGATCTCCAAGGTGTTATTGTCATATCATCGGGAAGATTTTTTATGTCAGGACATGTCTTACTTTTTCCACATATTAATGGTTTAGCCTTCTTAACTCTCTGATTTTCTATACTAATATTTTCCCATAGAGTGAAGATATCATCTATCAAATCTCATACCTGTCCAGTTCTAAATCTCAATTGAAAATAGTTATCCACGGCTCCAAATATATCACTTCCTTTGCGATTTTTTTCTTTTGTATTTTCATCATCAAGTGGGAATCCTATTTCCATACAACATTGCTTCTAAAACTTAACATCAACATTTGATCTCTCCCCGCGGTATATTTCAAAAAATTCATTATGGATAAATCTCACCCTTTGAATGAAGGTCATAGACATTCTGTACTCATTGTCTGTGTTATGATCCCATGCCAGTAAATTTGCTTCTAAATCTGTTAAACTGGCATAAATTATGCATTTGACTGTCTCAAAAAGAGGATTATTGGGTATTCTAGCATCAATTCTCTTCTAGCCTCTCCAAAATGATTTCCTTCAATCACATAATATTTGTAGTCAAAACATTTTGATCTATCAAATTATTCCCTTGTAGGAACTTCCATTTGGTCAACAAGAACTAGGTAGTCAACCACATGTGCATATGGATTGTACCTAATCAATGCTTTCAAATTGTGAATATGCAAGTGATGTGGTTTTGTAATTTGATATTTTTCGTGCCCTTCTGTGGGTTTATAAAGTTGTTTCACATTCAACTGAAATGTGTGGACATCATCAACTAAGTTTGGCATCCTCATTCTATTTTGAATGGCATTTTGTGTTGTTTTCATAATACCATCCTCTAGATCAGCACCCGGTGTTATTATTTCTCTGCTACCTTTAGGACTTTCACAATAATACTCTGATCTAACGATAACTTCTTAAACATTATCAGCATTTGTTTTCTTCCTCTTATGATTTATGTGTGTTTCATCTAAATCAATGATTTCTTCATAATCAATAGGAATAGACTCATCATCAACCATCGCTCTTTTGTGTTTATCTTGTTTGTTCTTTTTGCGAGAAGGAGTGATAACCTCATTGAGACCAATCTCAAAAAAATCTTCATTTGGAGTTTCCTCATTTTCAAATGTAACCCTTTTAGGATTTCTAGAATGAGGATTTTTCTTTTTTCTTTCATGTTCTTCTCTGTCTACTCTTCCAGGTTCAACCTCCATTACTTTCTGTTTCTTTTTCCTTCTTTCTTGTGTCGTTTCAATATGAAAAGCGTTGATGACATTCATGATATCATTCTCTGTAGAGTAAATCCCCACTAACATATGTGAAATTCATTCAGCAAAATCCGGTAAAAACAAAATATAATATTTTCATGTTAAATAAAATTAAAACATTACCATGATACTAAAAATAATAAACGACACAAAAATAGAAATAAAAAACTTACATTGTCTTTCTCAATATCATTAACGATGGATGCACATAATTCTGAAAAACATTCATTCTTGTTATAATTGCTCAATTTGAAACAATATTTAAACTTGATATAAGTTCTCCCTTGTTTGACAAGTGCATAAACAATATATGTGGCTCGCACCAAACATATATCTCGTAACAAGCCAAGTGCCTGGTAATTTCCTTGCACATGTTCTAATTTGGCACAATACAAATATATATGATATTCATTGTTTCATTGCTTGTCTTTAACAAACCAAGAATATTCTTGTTTGTTTTCACCTTCCACGGATTTCCTTTCTCTAGCATTCTTCATTGCCTTTGATAGCTCAGGTGTTAAGCTATCATTTTGTTGCCTAACATTCATGAAGGTTCCAGTTGCATTTTTTGGATGTCATTATTGCAGGACGTGATCCACATATATTCATAGATAATATTTTTCCTGCCATTTCCCTATATTAAGATAAAAATAAATAAATAAAATAAAAAATAAAAAAATATGCCTTTCACATTATAAGAAACTAAAAAACACAACATTGAATATAAAAACTAATTTAAAAAAAAAAAAAATTACTCATATGTAAAAAAAATTGACCCATGGACTTATTGGGCTTATGTTAGGATCATTGACCGTGACTTGACCGCAGGGGGCCAGCCCTGTGGCCAAGCCGTGGGCGTTTCCACAGCTTGGCCACAGGGTTGGTTGGGCTAGGGTGATGTTGGGCATCGCCCCAACCCCCACGGCCAATCCCTAGGCGTGCCCGGGGCTTGGCCATGGGGGCTGGGGTGATGCCCAACATCACCCTAGTCCCCCCGTGGATAAGGCACAGACATTGCTCAGTGAACAGCATGAGCCAAAACTAATAAAATTTAAGTAAAAAACAATAAAAAGACTAAAAATAAATTAAAAACTATACTTAAATTTGACTTTTTTTTCTTCTTTTTTTTTTTAAACTTTAAGGATTTTGTTAAGATTTTTTGAAAAAAGTCTCATTTTTTTTAAAAAAATGGGTATTTTTTTAGAAAAAAGTAGAAAACATCTAAACAAATTTAAGGTTTTTTAATTTTCACATGAAAAAATATTATGTGATTCAAAGATAATCTTAACTAACCTCCGAATGCTAGATTCTCCTCGGATGTCTTCTCAATGTTTCTGCCTTGTAGCTTGCTCCAAATCCATAACAAATACTTCCCAAGATATAACACAATATAAAAAAGATAAAACAAGATTGAGTATATATAACAAAGATGATATAAATTAATGTTAGTATAACGAATGTGGGATAAATAAAAATTAGGTATATTGTCTACATATATAACTAAAATTATATGGATCATCAATATGTTTAATAAATGTGGGATAAATAAATAAACATGATAAATATTGTATTTAACATGTAAATAACAAAATAAAAGAGTAAAAATTGTTTTTAATTTTTAAGGAAAAATAAGTGAAAAAAATTGGGGGGGAATTTTGGAGGGAATAATTTGAGGGGGAAATTTTGGAGGGAATATTTTGGGGAATATTTTTATTTTTTATTTTTTTTTGAGGGGGGGGATTTAGAGGGAAAAGATCATTATATATGTTATAATAATTTCATAGGGAGGGTGAGCACTTGTATCATTCTATGTTCTCGAAGAGAAGGGATGGCTTCGTCAAATAAAGAAGATTTTATTTCTGAGACATCAACAAATTGTTCGCATACCTATTTTGTTGGGACTAGGAAATGTCATAGGAATGTTTGTAATGCAAATGAGGCGTCGCATTTTTCAGCTAGTCATAATTTTAATCATAGTGCAAGCAATTTTATTCAACATGTTCCTCATGAAAGTCCTAAATCAAAGGACTTAGAAGGCACCGATGATGAAGAGGAGGAATATGATGATGGTAAATCTAGTCAGTAGTTTAATAGTAATGAAAATAATCAAAATGTAGGTCAAAGTGGAGACTATGATCAACGTTTAAATGATTGGGATGAAAATTTTCCTCCAAGTGAGGAGTTTCAAGGTACCGATGAAGATTTCCAAGGCACCAATGAAAATTATAAGAAATTCCCTCAAGTGAAAATTTTTAAAGCATTGAAGATGATTATGACAATGGTGGACACTTTTTCCCGAGTGGGGAATTTAAAGACGTCAATGTTGGTGATTATGAATTTCCTCTAAGTGAGGATTTTGAAGGTATTGATGAAGAGTTTCCTCCAAGTGAATATTTCCAAGGAATGAATGACGATGAAGAAGAATTTCCTCCAAGTGGGGATTTAAAAAGTAATGATGACGATTATGGAAATGCTGGACAGTCTTTCTCGAATGAGGAATTTAAAAGAATCAATGTTGGTGTTGATGATTTCCCTCCAAGAGAGGATTTTCAAGGTACCGATGAGGATAATGAATATTTTCCTCCAAGTGAGGATTTTCAAGCCCATAATGAGGATGATGAAGAATATCTCTCAAGTGACGATTTTCAAAGTAGTGAAGATGATTACTTCATTCGTGGTCACTCTTTCCCAAGTGATAAATTAAAAAGCAACAATTTCGATGTTGATTTTCCTCCAAGTGAGGATTTTCAAGATACTGATGAAATTTTTCAAGGCAGTAAGCAGGATGGTGAGAATTTTCACTCAAGTGAGGATTTTGAAAGCAATGAAGATGATTATGTCAATGGTGGACACAATGTTGATGATGATTTTCCTCCAAATGATTATGTTGATAATGATGTTCTCAATCATTCAAATGCAACAAATGAGGGTGATCGACATTCTCTAGTTCAGTCTCCTAACAATGTTTTGCTTGATACTCCTTGTGGTGATAAGGAAAATCCTTCTAGTGAGGATGATGAAATAGTGGAGACATTGCAAAGAAATATTGTGTCTAGGACCAGGATTATACCTTTTTATATCAATCCAAACCATTCTAGTTATACAAAGTGTAGGAAAGAATTTCTCACTAAATCAATTTCCATAAGTGAATTGATTTCAAGTGAATGTTGTCAGAGGAATTGTTTGAAAAGCATGGACTACATGTATGCCTTGAAGAAAAGAAAGACATATTTGTCAATGAATAAGAGCATGAAAAATTCATATTTGATGGGGTGCATGATATCCACCAATACAGGATATGATTATCGCATTAGGAATATTTTACTTTACAGACAGGCTTTCAAATAAATTCACTCAATTCATAATCTTCGTCTATCAAGAATCCATACAATGTTGGAAAAAGATCCATCATTTTATTCAAAGGTACATCATGGATAAGAGAGTGGGCCATTCACAAACACTACATTGTCATGGATGCGTGATTTCTTTTCCAAACATGCAGAGTGTATGCCAGATAGAGACACAGTACATATTCCAGATAATTTTTTAAGGAGAGAAATCTACAACTTGTACAAAGGATATGCTGAAGATGTTGAAGGAAATGGTAATTTTATTACATATGCATATTTTACAGGAATATGGAAGAAACAATTCAACAATGTATGTATTCCTAAGAAGTCAAGGATGGGGATTTGTAGTATATGTGCTACTCTTAAATCAAGAAGAGATAAATATGAAGGGGCAAAAAGAGGTATCTATTTACTATTTTGGTTTGTTTTAATTGAATATTTTTCAACTATGAAAACATACGATCAATATTTTTGTTCAATGTCATGTGTAGATTCCATAGTCAAGGCACTTCAAGACATCGGAATCAATAATCAAGTGAAAGAAAAAAGTTTTAAAAACATCGTAAGAAGTGTTATGATGCTCCAAACAAATATTTAGGTATGATAATTGATGGCATGGACCAGGAGAAAATACTTCTATCACATTTTGTCCGTACACCCAAAAATTTACAGGAAGAGAATTTCATTCAGTTTCATTTGGTTGGTTGTATAGTTTTCAATGGAAAAATGTGTCCAAGGGTTTACTTCATGGCTCCAAATATTCATAATGATGCAAATATGACCATCACCATAATTCATCATGTTCACTGGTCTAGAAATATTCCTCAAGTTCTCTATCTACAGTTGGAAAACACTAGTCGTGAAAATAAAAATCAAATTGTGTTTGGATATCTAAGCATGCTTGTTGAAATGGGAATCTTTCAAAAGGTGAAAGTTGGTCTCCTTCTTGTTGGACACACTCATGATCATATTGATCAAATGTTCAGTCATTTTCCAGTAACATTGAAGAGGGAAAATGTTGGAAGTCTACCATCATTGATTGAATGTATCAAGAAAGCATACATTCCAGAGCCTGTTTTTCATATATTAGAAGAAATTGTTGACATGCAAAGATTTATTTAAGGATCGCATCATGAAGAAAAATGTATTGAGCAGCTTAATGACATTAGCTTCCAACATCAATTCTGTTTCAAAAACATTGATGGGAAAACACTTATATTGGGAAAGCAGTATTCAACTACTACAGAATGGGGGCCTTCATCAAGTTTATCATTTTTGAATTTCATTTCAGACCATTCTATTTTTTCATCAAAGTTATTATTTTTACAATCAGTTGTTGAAATTCATAATGCACGAAGGCATAATAGAGATGTAGATTATTATGAATGCCTGTTAGAAATTAAAAAGTCCATTAAGGATACATATGAGTACTTTGATGTTGTTGATTCTGTTTGGTGGGAGCCTTTTTTCAATAGTCAAAGTGACATAATTTCAAGCTCARCAAATGAAGATACAATGTTGAGGACTCCATTTCATTGGACACAAAATATGCCAAATGAATCTGAAGAAACAAACAGTGTTAAAGTTCAACAAGAATCGCAAAGTGCTATTGAGTTTACACAAGCAGAGGAAAGAGAAATGTATATTGGTTCGCGAAGGTCACGTGTACAATGTGAATCCATGGAATACCTTTACAGGGTTTAGTACAAGATATTAAGGAGGGTAGCATGATTGCAGTTTTAGCGACTGAAGATCCACATGGTTATCCATTCTGGATAGGAAAGGTTATAAAGATTGAGAAAGAAAATAATGACTTTATTGCAATTGAAGTGCATTAGTATGCAACAAGTACACACCCATTCAATGGTGTGTACAAGCCATAGATGGTGGTTTAGAAACATGTCAATATAAAGAGAAAAAGAAAGGGTCAAAATACAACTTGTCGTCGCACTGACCTCTTAAAATTAGATGATATTGACATACTTGTTTATGACTTCAACTTGAAAAAGAGAGCAACTCTTCGCTCCAAGACAACAGAGATTATCAAGAGGTTGTTGTCACAAGAAATAAATGAAAGATGAGATTCTGTTGAACCTAGTCGTAGATATAAAAGGCATTTGACATCTAAAATGGTGGGCATGCATGTAGACTCAGATGGTGAATTCATCGACAATAGAGAAGAGTATGGATCATCTACATCATCATCCAAACATTCATCTGAAGACAATGTAGACTCTGATGGTATTTCAGAAACCATGAGTCAATCTGAATAAGTGTATGAAACATTTTATGCATTTTTTATCCATATGATGTGTGTATGGTAACTAGAAATGAGCATTGAACTTACATATGATCTTACATGAAGTTATGAATCTTTTGTTATGTTTTATGAATGATATGTTTTTTATTATGGATAATATAATAAAATTTCTTAGCTCATGTGTTTTGAATATGGACAATATAACAATACTTTTAAGAAATTACTTATGTTTCATTCAATGTAACTTGTATTTACTTTTTTATTATCATAAGTAAAAAAATTATTAAAAAATGGCGTTGAATTTTTAAAGTATATTGTGATATTTTCATGAAATTATGTATTACCTTGTGCTTTGCATGATAATAAGATTTAAAAAGTAAACATTTAAGGGTTGATTTTATGATTTTGTTTACAGTAATGATGAGTTCTTTTACCACATTATAAAAATATGTCATTTTCATACCCTGATTTTAGAATGGGTGTTACATGTAGCAATATTTTTCAATTTGATGGTTGATTTTGAGGTTTTGGTTTTAATGGTACCAAGTGATAGAAATACGATTTCAAATGATCTCAAAATTTAACGTTTTGAAAAGAAAAAAAAAATCAAAAACATATTTTTTTTAGGTGTTGATTTTAATGTTTTTCGAAGCTAGTGTCTGAGTTTTGAAGGCCGTGTCTGAAAAATGTTGTAATTTTGACCTCGTTTAAAAAAATGGTGCTACCAGTAGCACCACTTTTTGATTTGGGGGTTGATTTTGATCTTTTTTATGCAAAACTATGGGTTTTTTGGGCCAAAGTTCTCGTTTTGAGGTCACGGTTCTCATTAAGTCGGTAACTATGTTATTGGTCAAAGTGAAAAAACGTCACCCCTCAAGGGGATGACATCATGTTTTAGGGTTTTCTTATGTGCAAGTTAAATTTAAATTTTGTAAAGGGGGGAAATAAAGGAAAATATCTCCTTATTTTGTGGTTTACCCTTATTAAGTGGACAAACTTCATCTTAGAGGTTTGGTATAAATAAAGATTAAAATCATTTCATTTGAGACATAACTCTCCCATTGTGAGAAGGATACTTGGATGAAATTTTCACCCTCTTTGGGCAATTTGGATATCTCTCTCTTGTGCAAGTGTCTTTTGGTGATTTATCTTGGTAATTGTGGAGCTAAGGTGGTGCTTACCTCTTGGAGGCTTCTTCTCTTGCTTATGGATAGATATGGTTTGGTAAACTAGGGTTTGATATTGCATCTTGTGGAATTGGTAAGGAAATTTCTTCATTAATTGGTATTTTATTTTTGTTCCATGTTATTCTTGTTTGAAACCCTAGGAGGAGTATAAGTGCATACACCCTCCACCAATTTTCATCTCATTTTTTTGTTGATAAATCATTTTTGGAAAGGTTATTAGGAGGAGTACAAGGGTGTACACCCTCCTAGATTTACCTTAGTTTGATTTGCATGCTCTAGGAAGTAAAAGGGATTACACCCCTAGGGATATTGTGGGTCTAACTCTCACATCCAAGACTCCATTTACCCAATATATTAAAGGCACTAATACAAAATTTGCATTGGAGAAACAAATTGCTTGCATTGGGTAACGTAATTTATGATATTTCCAAGTTGTTTGAAGTGGAATCAATTATATGCTCTACTAGCTTGCTTGAGCCACTAGGGTGTCCTCTTTGACCAAGGATATACTATTGTTGTTATAACATTAAAGCTACAGTCATTAGGGCTGCAGCAAATTTCTCTCAAACTTTCACTTTTTCTCTCTTTTCAATTGTCAGAATTTGCTAGAAAGCTGCCATAATAATCTACTTGTCATTTAGCATATTTTGGGTGGTATGCTTGTAATTTTTGGTGGTTGGAATTTTTTGTTGTAACAATATTTTTCTACAGCCATAAAGCTATTATAATATCTCTGCAATAACATTTTTGAAATGCCCTATATTGTTGCTAAAGTCTTTCTCTATCTTACTTGAGCTATACTAGTCATTACTAGTTTATCTCTTGCATCTTTAACTAGACTTTCAGTCACTTATTTCGTAGCTTTGATTATCATTAACTTGTTGATTTGTATCATTGTTTATTGTTGCTATATAGGACAGAAAGATTCACTTGTTTATCCATTGGATATCTTAGCTTGTATACTTGTCTTTTATTGTGTCTCGAACAGGTACAACTATCTTCCGCAAGTACTCAAGCACTTGGAAACCATTGACTATCTCCAAGACTCGTTCCCAAGCCACTTTCCACTTAGTAGTTTGACCTATAGGGGCATCATCTTTCATAACCTCACTTTCCATGTCATTTCCCTCTAGGGTCACTCGAGATTTCCCCCCTTGTGTAGGATTTCTCCTTCACTAAAGTGAGGGGAGGGTTTATCTAAGGTGACAGTGGGTAGAATATGTTGATGTTTGGACAACATCAGGAAGACATTCTCTTAGATTAATAATTAATAATATAATTATTGATTATTAAATACTATAGATAAAAAGTAAATGATAGTAATAAATAGTTATTGATTATCCAAAGGATGCATCCTTTCATGGATGGTCACCATATGTTCCCTATATATGGAACACTCATCATTGTAATAATATATCGATCATATCTCATATGAAGAAAAACATGGTATCAGAGTAGCATTGGGCTTGACTCCTTCACAGGAGGGCCCATAAAAATGAGAGTAGAGTAAAATGTTGGGAGTGTTCAATTTATGGGGTTGTTACAATCTCTATGTACAACATATTTACTTTTTACTCCTACCTAAATTATAGAAAGAATTCCAGAAATTATGGCGGGCAGTAATTTCTAGTAAAAATGTCTAATTACTTAAATATGAGGAATGTAGTGCATATTTACTTCTACCTATATTTATGCAAAGAATCGCATGAATTATGGAGGAATAATTTAACAAAGTCAAATACTATGTGGATGGTATTCTCCAACTATTTATAAGAAAGAAAAATTAATTTAATTTTCAGAGAGACATGTCTTTTTTTATCAATCTAATATGACTATAAAAAGACATTTGAAAGACACAACAATAGACACACATATTTTTTCTCTCTCGCACGTGGGATAAGTGATCTAAGGAAGAGACTAAGAAGTTAAAATTTTCCGAGTTAATTAGTGACGTTCTAGTGTTTACTAAAGTAATATTGTATATCATTGGAAGTAGTTACCACTTGCGGAAAATTGTGCTTGTTTAATTTAACACTAGAAAATCAACATGGTTAGCCGTATGACATCGAGTATATGATGGATGTGTGTTGGTATCCGTATGACATTCAGTATATGATAGATGTGTGTTGGTCATAGTATAAGACATCATTTGGAAGGTCAATGTATATAGTTGTGCACAAGATAAATTGATCTCCTCTAGGAGATATTTTTTGTTATTCTTGTTTCTTGTTCTAGGAAGGTCACGGGTAGTAGCTCTGAGAAGGAGCCATAATGATGGTCATAGGAGGCAGACATGTAGGGAAATACCTTCCAACATGATATCAAGGAGAGACATTGTCAGACATGATGCTCAGAGACAGGAAGTCTCTAGGAGAAATGTACCTCCCAGAACGAGACCATGCCAAAGAGTAGAGAAAATTCTAGTGATCATGGATACAACCAGTCAAGACCGACTGTAGCACAATTATCGTGATAGATCTGAGTAGAGGAGGTTGTACTACATCCATAGGGAGCATATATTAAGTTACCGCCATAGAATGAGGAAGAGCTACCTTTGGTGTCAGAGGGAGCAGAGATAGAGGAGGAGTCACCTCCAACTCTAGAGGGAGTGTTGATGTTTGAGGAAACATCATGAGACATTCTACCCGGAGGGTCCTATGTGGACTAGTAGTGATCCGGATTTTATGAGCAAAACGAAATGACTACAGATTATTAACAGGTGCTTAACACAAAATAACAGAGATACAGTAAAACTGGTTTTCTATTCAGTAACGAAATAAGCTGAAACTGTAAAATGCAGCGGAAACAAGCTTGTTGGAATGGTGGTGGCTTATCTCTGAGAAGAGATGTGACGGTTGCGCTCATTCACAAGAATATGATTACAATGAGGATCTAAAGGCATTTTTACAATAGGCAGGAATTCCAAAAACCCTAGACATCCAAAAACCTAACCCTAGGAGATGAAGCGCCAAAATTCAAGTGGGCCCCGTTTGGGTAAGTTAATACATCAACTTCTCGAGGTCATAACTTATGCATACGATCTTCGTTTTAGGCGTATGATAGCCCCTTGGAAAGGTATCATCGATGAGATTCATTGTAGATGCAATATCATAGGAAAATCCATATTGCAAACCTATTTTCCCAAAAAAACATCGTTTAGGGCCTCAAAACGTCTCCAAAAGTGAAAACTGCTAAAAATAGTAAATTACCAAAATTGCCATAAAATTGTTTTTAGCCAATTGGAAAAGGTGGGTGGCCACCGATATCCACCTAGATCAATCCTCCCTCCTTAGGAATCAATGTTCTCCATTGCGTTGAGGTCCCCCATCAGATGAGGAAATTTTTGTTGAATTTGGCCCCGGGTGAGCCACTTGCCTTGGTGCAGGAGTTGCCTTGCTTTGACGACTCGATCAAGTTGGATACCTTGTTTTCAAGTGCCCTTGATCTGTGTGTCCACAATCTGATCATTGGATGCCTATTATATGCAGTCGGGGTTGATCTATGTTGGTTTCAGTTGTTCTGCTACTTTTGAGGTGTCCAATAATAGTGGTAAATAAGGGCGAAGGAGATCCACGTTGAACACTGGGTGCAGGCCAAGAAAAGGAGGAATTTTGAGCTCAAAAGAATTATCCCCCATGGCCTTGGTGATGGTGTACGGCCCATAACGGAGTGGGCGAAGCTTCTGATGGGTTCATGTAAGGTGTTATTTTTGCAAGTGCAACCAAACTTTGTCACCCTCCTGAAACTTATGTGGCACCCGATGTTTATCATGGCATTGTTTGTACTTGTCATTGGACTTTTGTAGGATATCCTGAACCTGTTGGTGGATGTGCTAGATCCGCTCAATGAACCAGGTGGCTTTGTTAGCTTCAATTGGAGTAGGAGATGATTCAATCAAGGTGACGCAAGGGGAAGTGCAACATCTATGGGACCCAATGGTTGGAATCCCAACCCCACCTGGAAGGGGTTGTGGCCGGTTGAGCTATGCAGGGCTTGGTTGTAGCTATGTTGGACATAGGGAAGGCTCTCATCCCATGTGCGAGGGTGCTTTGAATTATACATGTGAAGGATATGCACAATCATTCGATTTACGACCTCGTTTTGGCCATCTGTCTGAGGTGGAAAGTTGTGGATTTAGTGAGCTTGGTGTCTAGTTGATCCAGATTTTATGAGCATAATGAAATGAATACAGATTATTAACTGGTGCTTAACACAAAATAACATATATACGGTAAAACTGGTTTTCTATTCAATAACGAAATAAAGATGAAACTGTAAAATGCAGCGAAAACAAGCTTGTCGGAATGGTGGCAGCTTATCTCTGAGAAGAGATGTGACAGCAGCATGCATTCGCAAGAAGAAGGTTACAATGAGGCTCTGAAGGCCTTTTTACAATAAGCAAGAATTCCAAAAACCCTAGACATCCAAAAACCTAGCTCTAGGAGATGAAGCGCCAAAAGTCATGTGGGCCCCGTTTGGGTAAGTTAGTACATCAACTTCCTGGGGTCGTAACTTTTGCATATGATATTCGTTTTGGGCATGTAGTAGCCCGTTGGAAAGGTATCGTTGAGATTCATTTTGGGGGATCAATCATTATTTCAACTATCATTGAGGAGATCGATCCCGAAAAACCTTCATTTAGGCCCTAAAAATGGCCCCAGAAGTTAAAACTGCTAAAAATAGTAAATTGCCAAAATTGTCAGAAAATTGTTTTGAGCCAGTTGAAAAAGGTGGGTGGCCACCAATATCCATCTGGATCAATCCTTCCTCCTTAGGAAGCAATGGTCTCCATTGCATTGAGGTCCCCCATCAGATGAGGAAATTTCTGTTGAATTTGGCCCCGGGTGAGCCACTTGCCTTGGTGCAGGAGCTGCGCTACTTTGACGACTCGATAAAGTTGGACCCTTTGTTGTCGAGTGCCCTTGATCTATCTGTCCACAATCTAATCATTGGATGCCTGTTGTAGTTAGTTGGGGTTGATCTCTGTCACTGTCAGTTGTTCTACTACTTCTGAGGTGTCCAATAATGGTGGGAAATAAGGGCGAAGGAGATCCACGTTGAACACTGGGTGCAGACCAAGGAAAGGAGGAATGTTGAGCTCAAAAGCATTATCCCCCATGGCCTTGGTGATAGTGTACGGCCCATAACGGAGTGGGAGAAGCTTCCGATGGGGTTTTGTAAGGTGTTCTTTCTGCAAGTGCAACCAAACTTTGTCACCCACCTGAAACTTATGTGGCACCCAATGTTGATCATGGCGTTGTTTGTACTTGTCATTGGACTTCTGTAGGATATCTTGAACCTGTTGGCGGATGTGTTGGATCCTCTTAATGAACCAGGTGGATTTGTCAGCTTCAGTTGGAGTAGGAGATAATTCGGTCGAGGTGACCTCAAGGGGAAGTGCAACATCTATGGGTCCCAATGGTTGGAATCCCAACCCCACTTGAAAGGGGTTGTGGTCGGTTGAGCTATGTAGGGCTCGGTTGTAGCTATGTTGGACATAGGGAAGGATCTCATCCCATGTGCAAGGGTGCTTTGAATTATACATGCGAAGGATATGCACAATCATTCGATTTACAACCTCGGTTTGGCCATATGTTTGGGGGTGGAAGGTCATGGATTTGGTGAGCTTGGTGTCCAACAATGACCAGAGGCTCGACCAGAATGTGCTGAGAAATAGACTATCCTGATCTGAGACAATGGTTTGTGGGATTCCAAAATGTACCCAGACTCGTTCAAAGAAGAGCTTGGCAGTGGCCTCTGTTGTGATGCTCTTCTTGCAGGCAACCAGAATCGCCATCTTAGAAAAGCAATCAACAACTACAAAAACACAATCATTTCCCCGCTTGGTGGACAGGAGGCCCAACATGTAGTCCATTGAGATGGATTCCCATGGCCTGTCAGGAGTAGGAAGAGGGGTGTACAGGCCATGTTTCTTAGTGGTCGGTTTGGCAATAACATAGACAATGCAAGACTTGATATACTTGTTGACCTCATGTCGAAGTTTCGGCCAGTAGATATGTTTATGTAGCATCACCACTATCTTTTCAACGCCAAAGTGTCCTGCCACCCAACTGTAGTGGGCCTCCCAAATCAGCTTTGCTCGCTCAATTGATGGAACACAAATATGACCCAGACGACACAAAAACCCATCCTAAAGATGGAAATTATTGAAAACTGTGTTTGCACCCAACATTTGGTAGGTGGTGGAAAAGTCAGGGTCTGTCTCATAGAGTTGGGTCCATCCAGATGTCTCATGGCTGCAAGAGTCTAGCACCGTGGTGAGTGTCCTGACTAGCGGTCTGCTGAGGCAATCAGTGACGCGATTGGTGCTTCATGTTTTATACTTTATGTTGAGGTGGAATTGTTGCAAGTATGTGGACCACTTTTGATGGCGGTCATTCTGCAATTTTCCCTATATCTGCATGAACTGCAGTGGCTTATGATCAGTGTGGATGACTGTCTCCTTCCCAAGAATGTAATGTCTCCACTGGCGGCATGCTTCCACAATGGAGTACATTTCTTTGTCGTAAGTAGGGTACTTACGGATAGTATCTGATAGTGTCTCACTATGATAGGCCACGGGGTGGCCGTGTTGAGTGAGAACAACACCCATAGCATAGTCTGAAGCATCTGTCTTGATCTCAAAAGGATGTTGCAGGTCTGGTAGTGAAAGTATTGGGGCTGAGCACAAGTGTTGCTTCAAATCATCGAACGCTTGTTGTTGGGACCGACCCCATGAAAATTTTGCCTTACCACCACCCCTGTTTATTTGGCGAGGGCCCATGCAATATGGGAGAAACCCAACACGAAACTGCGGTAGAAATTGGCAAGGCCCATGAAGCTCTGAAGCTCAGTGAGTGTTGTTGGGGCTAGCAAGTCACAGATGACTTGGATCTTGGCTGGATCCACATGTATGCCATGCTGACCAATGATGTAGCCCAAGTAATGGACCCTGTCCATGCCGAAGGAGCATTTTTCCAAGTTGGCGTATAGCTTGTGCTGCCACAAGGTGTGCAGAACCTGCTGAATATGCTGCAAGTGTTCAGCCCAAGTCTTGTTGTAAATTAGAATTTCATATAGATACACCACTACAAAAGTATTGGTGAATGGTCACAGGATATCGTCCATCATCCTCATGAAAGTGGTTGGAGCATTTTTCAAACCAAAGGGCATGACCAACCTTTCAAAAAGGCCTTCCTTTTACTTGAAGGCGGTCTTCCATACATCTGTCTATTCTATCGAGACCTGGTGATAGCCAAACTTCAGATCAATCTTATTGAAGTATTTGGCCCTCGTGAGTTGATCACGGAGGTCATCAATTCGTGGAATCGGGTACCGATTTCTGACTGTGATTTTATTTAGAGCCCGGTAATCAATACAGAGTCGCTAGGTTCCATCTTTCTTCTGTACCAACACGATTGGGCTCCCGCAAGGTGACGAGCTGGGGCAGATGTGCCCCTTGTGGATCAGTTCTTAGATCTGTCGCTTGATCTCCTCATTCTCTAACAAAGAGCGACGATAGACTGGCCCATTGGGTAGCGATGCATCGGGGGTCAGATCGATGGGGTGCTTGACCTGGCAGTGCAGAGGTACCCCTGTAGGTGAGGAAAAGTTATCTGAGTATTCTTCCATGACCATATCTACTTGCTTTTGTTGTGTGGAGAGGTCGGTCGCAGAGACCCTGCATGTGGTTGTGATCATTCACTTATTCTGAGAGTGAATCACGAAGAAGACAAAATTCCTCGTCTGAGAGATGACCTTCCTACATTGCTTAGCAGAAATTAAGGAAATAGCACTAGGTGGGACTGCCTCAGGTATCCTGTACAATCTACTGTTCAAAGTAATAATAATACTACGAGGCCTAGACTCATATACAGCATGACGTTTCCATAAATAAGGTTGGCCCAAAAGAACATCAAAAACTTAAGAGGAGCAACATCACACAATACCTCGTCTTTGAAGGGCTTGATGTCGTACAACAGTCGACACTGTTGGTTGATGTAGAGATCACTTCCTTGGCGGAGCCATCCAATGGTGTACGGTTATGGGTGCGGCATTGTTGGCAGGGCTAGCTGCTTGATGACCTCTTCTAAGATGAGGTTGTTTTGGCTACCGCTATCAACGATGAAGTGTAGCGGGGTGCCTTTAAACCACATCTGTGAATGGAAGAGGCTCTCTCCTTCTTCTGGCTCGTTTGGTTCACCAAGCTGGAGCTTGGTGGTAGCAACAGTGGCACTGGGTTCCGCATCAATGATCCATCTTCCCCTTTCTGGTTCTGACTCAGAGTCATAATATACATCTGATTCAGAGGCTTTCACTTCGGCCACCAGCGACTGCTTTGAGCAGCAGTCAGCAGTGTTATGCCAAGGGCTCTTATGGAAGTCGCACCACTTCCCGATATCTTTCTTTGTCTTTCCGGTGTCCTTCTTTGCTTGTGGCTTGGACTGGTTTTCCTAATACTATCCATATTTTCTCTGTCCTTTGTTCGGTGGGTTGGGGCCGACCTTTCCTGTCTTTTTTTTTTAGGGGTTCCCAGGCCCAAATTGTTGCGTCTTTTGTTTGAGCTTCTGCTCGATTTTGACAGCATATCGGTAGGCTGCGCCAAAGGATGAGATGTCCAGAAATTCCATTTCAGTCTGGATGTATCTATGCAGATCACCATGATACTTGAGCACTAGATGTCGCTCTGAATCTTTTATACCCAACTTGGTGCGCAAGGTATGAAAGATATTTGTGAAATCTGGCACTGCTTGGTCTCTTTCTTGCCGCAGTGTGGTCCATTTGGTATACAGGTCGTCATAACTTCCGAAAGGGTAGTATTGTTCCTTAATAGCATCCCTGAAGGATTCCCAAGTGGTCGTGACTGAAAATAATGACGTTTCCTCTGTTTCCTTTTTCTCACAGAAAGTTTCCTACCAATCTTTGACATGGGGAACGGCTTTGAGGAGCGCAAAAGTAATTTTTTCTTTATTCGAAAAGTTATGGACAAGAAAATACCCTTCTAGTAGATTCAACCACTTGCCTATAGAATTTGCATCTATCTGACTTTCAAATATAGGAATATCAAATTTGATTTGTACCTTGAAGGGGTGGCGCCTTCGTTCGAAGAAGATGTGTTGCCTGGTAGTCGCCGAAGGATTTGCATGAAACTATCCATCATCTCGTTCCTCTGTTGCGTGAGGACTTCCTAAATCAACAATTTGAAAGGATCTCCTATCCCATCATATTTATTTTCTCCTACCATGGGATTTTTCTTCGGTGTGTGAGAGGTTCTTTCCTCAAGAGAAACAAGCTCGAGACCCAACTCTTTGTACTCTGACCTCGTTGGGGACATGCATTAAGACGAAAAGGAGCAGATCGCTCTGATACCACTGATCCAGATTTTATGAGTAGAACGAAATGAATAAAGATTATTAACAAGTTCTTAACACAAAATAACAATGATACAGTAAAACTGGTTTTCTATTCAATAACGAAATAAAGCTGAAACTGTAAAATGCAGCGGAAACAGGCTCGCTAGAATGGTGGCATCTTATCTCTGAGAAGAGATGTGACGGCAGCGCACATTCACAAGAAGAAGGTTACGATGAGGCTTTGAAGACCTTTTTACAATAAGAAAGAATGCTAAAAACCCTAGACATCCAAAAACCTAACCCTAGGAGATGAAGCGCCAAAAGTCATGTGGGCCCCGTTTGGGTAAGTTAGTACATCAACTTCCCGGGGTCGTACCTTTTGCATACGATCTCCATTTTAGGCATGTGATATCTCATTGGAAAGGTATCGTCAAGGAGATTCATTTTGGGGGCTCAATCATGCCTTCAACTATCATTGAGGAGCTCTATCCCGAAAAACCTTCATTTAGGCCCTCAAAATGGCCCCAGAAGTTAAAACTGCTAAAAATAGTAAATTGCCAAAATTGTCAGAAAACTGTTTTGAGCCAATTGGAAAAGTTGGGTGGCCACCGATATCCATCTGGATCAATCCTCCCTCCTTAGAAATCAATGGTCTCCATTGCGTTGAGTTCCCCCATCAGATGAGGAAATTTCTGTTGAATTTGGCCTCGGGTGAGCCACTTGCCTTGGTACAGGAGCTACCCTGCTTTGACGACTCGATAAAGATGGATCCTTTGTTGTCGAGTGCCCTTGATCTGTCTATCCACAATATGATCATTGGATGTCTGTTGTAGGTAGTCAAGGTTGAGCTCTGTTGCTGTCAGTTGTTCTACTACTTCTGAGGGGTCCAATAATGGTGGGAAATAAGGGCGAAGGAGATCCACGTTTAACACTGGGTGCAGACCAAGGAAAGGAGGAATGTTGAGCTCAAAAGCATTATCCCCCATGACCTTGGTGATAGTGTACGATCCATAAGGGAGTGGGAGAATCTTCCGATGGGGTTCTGTAAGGTGTTCTTTTCGCCCACCTGAAACTTATGTGGCACCCGATGTTGATCATGGCGTTGTTTGTACTTGTCATTGGACTTCTGTAGGATATCTTGAACTTGTTGGCGGATGTGCTAGATTCGCTCAATGAACCGGGTGGCTTTGTCAGCTTCAGTTGGAGCAGGAGATGAGTCAGTCAAGGTGACCACAAGGGGAAGTGCAACATCTATGGGTCCCAATGGTTGGAATCCCAACCCCACTTGAAAGGGGTTGTGGCCGGTTGAGCTATGTAGGGCTCGGTTGTAGCTATGTTGTACATAGGGAAGGCTCTCATCCCATGTGTGAGGGTGCTTTGAATTATACATGCGAAGGATATGCACAATCATTCGATTTACAACCTCGGTTTGGCCATCTATCTAGGGGTGGAAGTTCATGGATTTGGTGAGCTTGGTGTCCAGCAATGACCAGAGGCTCGACCAAAATGTGCTGAGAAATCGACTATCCCAATCTGAGACAATGGTTTTTGGGATTCCAAAATGTACCCAAACTCATTCAAAGAAGAGCTTGGCAGTGGCCTCTGCTATGATGCTCTGCTTGCAGGCAACCAGAATCGCCATCTTAGAAAAGCGATCAACAACCACAAAAACACAATCGTTTCCCCGCTTGGTGGATGGGAGGCCCGACATGTAGTCCATTGAGATGGATTCCCATGGCCTGTCAAGAGTAGGAAGAGGGGTGTACAGGCCATGTTTCTTAGTGGTCGGTTTGGCAATAGCACAGGCAGTGTAGGACCTGATATACTTGTTGACCTCTTGTCGAAGTTTCGGCCAGTAGAAATGTTTTTGTAGCAACGCCACTATCTTTTCAACGCCGAAGTGTCCTGCCACCCGACTATAGTGGGCCTCCCAAATCAGCTTCGCTCGCTCACTTGATGGAACACAGATATGGCCCAGACGACACAACAACCCATCCTAAAGATGGAAATTATCGACAACTGCATTTGCACCCAACATTTGGTAGGTGGTGGCGAAGTCAGGGTCTGTCTCATAGAGTTGGGTCCATCCAGATGTCTCATGGATGCAAGAGTCTAGCACCATGGTGAGTGACGCGACTGGCGGTCTGCTGAGGAAATCAGCGATGTGATTGGTGCTTTCTATTTTATACTTGATGTTGAGGTGGAATTGCTACAAGAATGTGGACCACTTTTGATGGCGGTCACTCTGCAATTTTCCCTGTGTCTGCATGAACTACAGTGGCTTATGATTAGTGTGGATGATTGTCTCCTTCCCAAGAATGTAATGTCTCCACTGGCGGCATGCTTCCACAATGGACTACATTTCTTTGTCGTAAGTAGGGTACTTACAGACAATATCTGACAGTGTCTCACTATGATAGTCCATGGGGTGGCCATGCTGGGTGAGAACGGCGCCCACAGCATAGTCTGAAGCATCTTTCTTGATCTCGAAAGAATGTGGTAGGTCTAGTAGTGAAAGTACTAGGGCTGAGCACAAGCGCTGCTTCAAATCATCGAACGCTTCTTGTTGGGACTGGCCCCATGCAAATTTCGCCTTACCACCACCCATGTTTATTTGGCAAGGGCCCATGCAATATGGGAGAAACCCAACACGAACCTGCGGTAGAAATTGGCAAGGCCCGAGAAGCTCCGAAGCTCAGTGAGTGTTGTTGGGGATAGCCAGTCACGGATGACTTGGATCTTGGCCGGATCCACATGTACGCCATGCTGATCAATGATGTAGCCCATGTAATGCACCCTGTCCATGCCAAAGGAGCATTTTTCCAAGTTGGCGTATAGCTTGTGCTGTCGCAGGGTGTGTAGAACCTATTGAATATGCTGCAAGTGTTCGGCCCAAGTCTTGTTGTAAATTAGAATGTCATACAAATACACAACTACAAAAGTATTGGTGAATGGTCGCAGGATACCGTCCATCATCCTCATGAAAGTGGTTGGAGCATTTTTCAAATCAAAGGGCATGACCAACCATTCAAAAAGGCCTTCCTTTGACTTGAAGGTGGTCTTCCATACATCTGTCTGTTCTATTGAGACCTAGTGGTATCCAGACTCCAGATCAATCTTACTAAAGTATTTGGCCCCTGTGAGTTGATCAAGGAGGTCATCGATTCGGGGAATTGGGTACCGATTTCTTACTGTGATTTTATTCAGAGCCTGGTAATCAATACAGAGTCGCCATGTTCCATCTTTCTTCTGTACCAGCATGATTGGGCTCCCGCAAGGTGATGAGCTGGGGCAGATGTGCCCCTTGTGGAGCAGTTCTTGGATCTGTCGCTTGATCTCCTCATTCTCTAACAAAGAGCAACGATAGACTGGCCCATTGGGTAGCGGTGCAGCAGGGGTCAGATCGATGGGGTGCTTAACCTAGCAGTGCAGAGGTACCCCTATAGGTGAGTAAAATATATCTAAGTATTCTTCCACGACCTTATCTACTTGCTTCTGCTGTGTGGAGAGGTCGGTCACAGAGACCCTGGATGTGGTTGTGATCTTTCGCTTATTCTAAGAGTGAATCATGAAGAAGACAAACTTCCCCGTCTGAGAGATGACCTTCCTGTATTTCTTAACAGAGATCAAGGAAATAGCACTAGGTGGGACTGCCTCAGGTATCCTGTATAATCTCCTGTTTAAAGTAATAATAACACTATGAGGCCTAGACTCATATATAGCATGACGTTTCCATAAATAAGGTTGGCCCAAAAGAACATCACAAACTTCGAGAGGAACAACATCACACAATACCTCATCTTTGAAGGGCTTGATGTCGTACGACAGTCGACACTGTTGGCTGACGCGGAGATCGCTTCCTTGGCTGAGCCATCCAATGGTGTACGATTGTGGGTGCGGCATTGTTGGCAGGGCCAGCCACTTGATGACCTCTATTGAGATGAGGTTCTTCTGGCTACCGCTATCAATGATGAAGTGCAGCGGGGTGCCTTTTACGCACATCTATGAATGGAAGAGGCTCTCTCCTTCTTATGGCTTGTTTGGTTCACCAGGCTGGAGCTTGGTGGTAGAAATGGTGGCACTGGGTTCCACGTCAATGATCTGTGTTCCCCTTTCTGGTTCTGGCTCAGAGTCATAATCTGCATCTGATTCAGAGGCTTTCACTTTGGCCACCAGCGACTACTTTGAGTGGCAGTCAGTAGTGTTATACCAAAGGCTCTTATGGAAGTTGCACCACTTCACGGTATCTTTCTTTGTCTTTTCGGTGTCTTTCTTTGCTTGCAGCTTGGACTAGTTGTCCTGATACTATCCATATTTGCTCTGTCCTTTGTTTGGTGGTTTGGGGCTAACCTTTCCTGGCTTTTTTTGTGAGGGGTTCCCAGGCCCAAATTGCCACGTCTTTTGTTTGAGCTTCTACTCGATTTTGACAGCATATTAGTAGGTCGTGCCCAAGGATGAGATGTCCAGAAATTCCATTTCAGTCTGGATCTGTCTGTGCAGAGCACCGTGATACTTGAGCACTAGATGTCTCTCTAAATCTTTGATACCCAACTTGGTGCGCAAGGTATGGAATATATTTGTGAAATCTGGAACTGCTTGGTCTTTTTCTTGCTGCAGTGTGGTCCATTTGGTATACAGGTCGTCATAACTTTCGACAGGGTAGTATTGTTCTTTAATAGCATCCCTGAAGGATTCCCAGGTGGCCATGACTGAAAATAATGAGGTTTCCTCTGTTTCCTTTTGCTCACAGAAAGTTTCCCACCAATGTTTGACATGGGGAACGGCTTTGAGGAGCGCAAAAGTAATCTTTTCTTTATTCGAAAAGTTATGGACAGAAAAATACCCTTCTAGTAGATTAAACCACTTGTCTACAACATCTTCATCTATATGACCTTCAAATATAGGAATATCGAAGTTTATTTGTACCTTGAAGGGGGCGGCGCCTCCGTTCAAAGAAGATGTGTCGCCTATTGGTAGCCGCCGAAGGATTTGCACGAAACTATCCATCATCTCGTTCCTCTGTTGCATGAGGGATTCCTCAATCAACAGTTTGAAAATATATCTTATCCCATCATCTTTCTTTTCTCCTGCCATGGGAGGTCGCTTGGGCATGCGAGAGCTTCTTTCCTCAAGAGAAACAAGCTCGAGACCCAACTCTTTGTACTCTGACTTCGTTGGGGACATGCATTAAGATGACAAGGAGCAGACTGCTTTGATACCACTGATCCAAATTTTATAAGCAAAATGAAATTAATACAGATTATTAACAGGTGTTTAACACAAAATAATAGAGATACAGTAAAACTGGTTTTCTATTCAATAACGAAATAAAGCTGAAACTGTAAAATGCAGCGGAAACAAGCTTGCTGGAATGGTGGCAGCTTATCTCTGAGAAGAGATGTGATGGCAACGCGCATTCACAAGAAGAAGGTTACAATGAGGCTCTGAAGGCCTTTTTACAATAAGCAAGAATGCCAAAAACCCTNAAGCGCCAAAAGTCATGTGGGCCCCGTTTGGGTAAGTTAGTACATCAACTTCCCGGGGTCGTAACTTTTGCATGCGATCTTCGTTTTAGGCGTGTGATAGCTCGTTGGAAAGGTATTGTCGAGGAGATTCATTTTAGGGGCTCAATCATGCCTTAAATTATCATTGAGGACCTCGATCCTAAAAAACCTTCATTTAGGCCCTCAAAATGGCCCTGGAAGTTAAAACTGCTAATAATAGTAAAATTGCCAAAATTGTCAGAAAATTGTTTTGAGCCAGTTGGAAACGGTGGGTGGCCACCGATATCCATCTGGATCACCAGTAGTGACCAGAGGCTCGACCATAATGTTCTAAGAAATCGAATTTCCCGATCTAAGACAATGGTTTGTGGGATTCCAAAATGTACCCAGACTCGTTCAAAGAAGAGCTTTGCAGTGGCCTCTACTGTGATACTCTTCTTGCAAGCAACCAGAACCGCCATCTTAGAAAAGAGATCAACCACCACAAAAACACAGTCATTTCCCTGCTTGGTGGACGGGAGGCCCGACATGTAGTCCATTGAGATGGATTCCCATGGCCTGTCAAGAGTAGGAAGAGGGGTGTACAGGCCATGTTTCTTAGTGGTCATTTTGGCAATAGCATAGGTAGTGCAGGACCTGATATACTTGTTGACCTCCTGTCAAAGTTTCAGCTAGTAGAAATGTTTATGTAGCTTCGCCACTGTCTTTTCGACGCCAAAGTGTCCTCCTGCCCTACTGTAGTGGGCTTCCCAGATCAACTTCGCTCACTCGCTTGATGGAACACAAATATGGCCCAGACGACACAACAACCCATCCTAAAGATGGAAATTATCGATAACTGTGTTTTCACCCAACATTTGGTAGGTGGTGGCGAAGTCCGGGTCTGTCTCATAGAGTTGGGGCCATCCAGAGGTATCATGGACACAAGAGTCTAGAATCATCGTGAGCGTCGCGACTGGCGGTCTGCTGAGGCAATCAGCGACGCGATTGGTGCTTCCTATTTTATACTTGATGTTGAGGTGGAATTGTTGCAAATATGTGGACCACTTTTGATGACGGTCATTTTGCAATTTTCCTTGTGTCTGCATGAACTGCAGTGGCTTATGATCAGTGTAGATGACTATCTCATTCCCAAGAATGTAATGTCTCCACTGGCGGCAGGCTTGCACAATGGATTACATTTCTTTGTCGTAAGTAGGGTACTTACGGACAGCATCTGATAGTGTGTCACTATGATAGGCCACGGGGTGGTCGTGCTGAGTGAGAACGGCGCACACAACATAGTCTAAAGCATTTGTCTTGATCTCAAAGGGTTGTTGCAAGTCTAGTAGTGAAATTATTTTGGTTGAGCACAAGCGTTGCTTCAAATCATCGAACGCTTATTGTTGGGACCGGCCCCATGCAAATTTTTCCTTACCACCACCCCTGGTTATTTGGCTGAGGGCCCATGCAATATGGGAGAATCCCAACATGAACCTGCGATAGAAATTGGCAAGGCCCAAGAAGCTTTGAAGCTCAGTGAGTGTAGTTGGGGGCCAATCATAGATGACTTGGATCTTGGTTGGATCCACATGTACGCCATGTTGATCAATGATGTAGCCTAGGTAATGGATCGTGTCGATGCCGAAGGAGCATTTTTCCAGGTTGGTGTATAGATTGTGCTGCCATAGGGTGTGCAGAACCTATTGTTTATTTTGCAAGTGTTCGGCCCAAGTCTTGTTGTAAATGAGAATGTCATCCAGATACACCACTACAAAAGTATTGGTGAATGGTCGCAAGATATCGTCCATCATCCTCATGAAAGTGGTTGGAGCATTTTTCAAACCAAAGGGCATGACCAACCATTCAAAAAGGCCTTCCTTTGACTTGAAGGTGGTCTTCCATACATATGTTTGTTCTATTGGGACCTAGTGGTAGCCAGACTTCAGATCAATATTACTGAAGTATTTGGCCCCCATGAGTTGATCAAGGAGGTCATCGATTCGGGGAATTGGGTGCTAGTTTCTGACTGTGATTTTATTCAGATCTCGGTAATCAATGTAGAGTCACCAGGTTCAATCTTTCTTCTATACCAGCATGATTTGGCTCTCGCAAGGTGATGAGCTGGGACAGATGTGCCCGTTATGGAGAAGTTCTTAGATATGTCACTTGATCTCCTCATTCTCTAACAGAGAGCGGCAATAGACTGGCCCATTGGGCAGTTGTGCGTCGAGGGTCAGATCAATGGGGTGCTTGACCTGGCAGTGCAGAGGTACCCCGGTAGGTGAGGAGAAGATATCTGAGTATTCTTCCACGACATTATCTACTTGCTTTTGTTGTGTGGAGAGGTTGGTCACAGAGACCCTCTATGTGGTTGTGATCTTTCACTTATTCTGAGAGT
The DNA here is from genome assembly GCA_032191745.1 of Picea mariana. Lineage (NCBI taxonomy): Eukaryota > Viridiplantae > Streptophyta > Pinopsida > Pinales > Pinaceae > Picea > Picea mariana. The sequence goes on along the minus strand of JASDQU010790075.1, from coordinate 68,843 downwards.
GAATCATGAAGAAGACAAACTTTTCCATCTAAGAGATGACCGTCCTGCATTGCTTAGCAGAGATCAAGGAAATAGCACTAGGTGGGACTGCCTCAAGTATCTTGTACAATTTCTTGTTCAAAGTAATAATAACACTATGAGGCCTAGACTCATATATAGCATGACGTTTCCATAAACAAGGTTGTCCCAAAAGAACATCACAAACTTNACTTCGGCCACCAGCGTCTTCTTTGAGCGACAGTGAGCAGTAAACAAGGTTGTCCCAAAAGAACATCACAAACTTTGAGAGGAGAAACATCACATAATACATCGTCTTTGAAGGGCTTGGTGTCGTACGACAGTCGGAACTGTTGGCTGACGCGGAGATCGCTTCCTTGGTGGATCCATCCAATGGTGTAGGGTTGTGGGTAAGGCGTTGTTGGTAGGGCCAGCCACTTGACAACCTCTGCTGAGATGAGGTTCTTCTGGCTACCGCTATCAATGATGAAGTGCAGCAGGGTGCCTTTTACCCACATTTGTGAATGGAAGAGGCACTCTCCTTCTTCTGGCTCGTCTGGTTCACCAGGTTGAAGCTTGGTGGTAGCAACGGTGGCATTGGGTTCCTCGTTAATGATCCGTCTTCCCCTTTCTATTTCTAGCTCAGAGTCAGAATCCGCATCTGATTTAGAGGCCTTCACTTCGGCCACCAGCGTCTTCTTTGAGCGACAGTGAGCAGTGTTATGCCAAGGGATCTTATGGAAGTCACACCATTTCCCAGTATCTTTCTTTGTCTTTTTGGTGTCCTTCTTTGCTTGCGGCTTGGACTAGTGTCCTGATACTATCCATATTTTCTCTGTCCTTTGTTCTATGGTTTGGGGCCGCCCTTTCCTGGCTTTTGTTGTGAGGGGTTCCTAGGCCCAAATTGCCACATCTTTTGTTTGAGCTTCTGCTCGATTTTGACGGCATATCAATAAGCCATGCCCAAGGATGAGATGTCCAGAAATTCCATTTTGGTCTAGATGTATCTATGTAGAGCACTGCGATACTTGAGCACCATATGTCACTCCAAATCTTTGATACCCAGCTTGGTGCGCAAGGTATGGAAGATATTTGTGAAATCTGGCACTGCTTGGTCTCTTTCTTGCCGCAGTGTGGTCCATTTGGTATACAAGTCGTCATAACTTCTGACATGGTAGTATTGTTCCTTAATAGCATCCCTGAAGGATTCTCGGGTGGTCGTGACTGTAAATAATAAGGGTTCCTTTGTTTTCTTTTGCTCACAGAAAGTTTCCCACCAATATTTGACATGGGGAACGGCTTTGAGGAGCACAAAAGTAATATTTTCTCTATTCAAAAAGTTATGGACAGAAAAATACCCTTCTAGTAGATTCAACCACTTGTCTACAGCATCTGCGTCTATCTGACCTTCAAATATAGCAATATAAAAGTTTATTTGTACCTTGAAGGGGGCAGTGTCTCCGCTCGAAGAAGATGCATCGCCTATTGGTAGCCGTCGAAGGATTTGCGTGAAATTATCCATCATCTCGTTCCTCTGTTGCGTGAGGGCTTCCTCAATCAACAGTTCGAAAGGATCTCCTGTCCCATCATATTTATTTTCTCCTACCATGAGAGGTTGCTTGGGTGTGCGATAGCTTTTGTCTTCAAGAGAAACAAGCTCGAGACCAAACTCTTTGTACTCCGACATCGTTGGGGACATGCATTAAGACGATAAGGAGCAGACCGTTCTGATACCATTGATTCGGATTTTATGAGAAGAATGAAATGACTACAGATTATTAACAGGTGCTTAACACAAAATAACAGAGATATAGTAAAATTGATTTTCTATTCAATAACGAAATAAGCTAAAACTGTAAAATGCAGTGGAAACAAGCTTCCTGGAATGGTGGCGGCTTATCTCTGAGAAGAGATGTGATGGTTGTGCTCATTCGCAAGAAGATGATTACAATGAGACTCTAAAGGCATTTTTACAATAAGCAAGAATGCAAAAAAACCTAGACATCTAAAAACCTAACCCTAGGAGATGAAGCGCCAAAAGTCATGTGGGCCTCGTTTGGGTAAGTTAGTACATCAACTTCCCGGGGTCGTAACTTTTGCATACAATCTTTGTTTTAGGTGTATGATATCCCATTGGAAAGGTATCATCGAGGAGATTCATTTTAGGAAAAATATAAAAGGAACTTCCATATTGAAAACCTGTTTTCCCAAAAAAAAAACATTGTTTACGGCCTCAAAACGGCTCCGGAAGTGAAAACTGCTAAAAATAGTAAATTACCAAAATTGTCAGAAAACTGTTTTGAGCCAGTTGGAAAAGGTGTGTGGCCACTGATATCCACCTGGATAAAGTAGGGAGGAATGTAGAATTCATCCTGACGTTCTTTAGATGGTGAGATGAAGGAACCAAGACATTGGTTTCACAAGAAAACCTCAATATGTCTTGTGAGACATTGGTTCCATGAGGGAACCTCGATATGTCTTAGACATTGGTTTCATGAGGAAACCAATGTCAAATATGTTCCAAGATGACATTACCTTTCAAAGGAAACAATTGAGCCTATTGATCAAATTGGTCCCGTTGATCCTGCAACTCCAGTTAATGTTACCAAAGATATTGCAATAGGTCAGAAGAGACCTGCATGGGCTCATCAAACTCTGCAGGAGGCACAAGGACATGCAACTCCTCGTGGTACCTTCCGTGTGAGAAATATACCTCGGAGATATTCATGCTATGTCGAAACTATGAGCCAGATCATTCATTTTGAGCCTTCCTATTGTGAGGAGACAACTAGTCATCCAGTATGGAGAGATGTCATGATGGAGGAGTATCACTCCATCATGAAGAATGATGTGTGGGATATTGTTCTGAGACCTAAGGGGAAGTCTGTAGTAACTTCAAAATGGATCTCTAAGATTAAACACATAGTTGGAGGGAGCATCAAGAAGAAAAAAATGAGATTTGTTGCTAAAGGATTCTCTCAGGTAGAGGGAATAGATTATGAGGAGACATTTTCTCCTGTTGCTCAATACACTTATATCCGGATGATTATTTCCCCTTAAACATCCATGGGTTGGAGAGTACATTAGATGGATGTAAACACAACATTTCTCAATGGAGAGATTGAGGAAGAAGTATACATCGAGCAGCCACATGGTTTCGTGATACATGAGAAGGAGTCTCGTGTGTGCATGTTGAAGAAGGCCCTATATGGACTCAAGCATGCACCTCGAGATTGGTATGTGAGGATTGATGGACACTTGATGAGTTTGGGCTTCAAAAAAAAAAAATTCGATCCCATCCTATACTACAAGATTGTTAATGATGAGTCCCTAATTTTGGTCCTCTACGTTGATGATTTATTCATCACTGGTACAAAGAGCCTTATTGATGAATGCAAGTATGTGTTGGCCTCTGAGTTTGAGATGAAGGACCTTGGTATGATGCACTACTTCTTGGGACTATAGGTGTGGCAGAGAACTGATGAGATCTTCCTGATTCAGAGGAAGTACACAGTTGATATATTGAAGAATTTTGGGATGTTGAACTTGAAGCCCGTGGCTACACCAATGGTGACGAATCTGAAGAAACTAAGTGTGTCTTCTTCTTATTCTGATGAAATTGATCTGACTCTATATAGACAGTTGATTGGATCATTGATGTATCTCATTAACACTAGACCAGATATTTGTTATGCAGTGAGTACACTTAGCCATTTTATGAGTCAGTGGAGACAGACACACTAGATTGTTGTGAAGCATGTGTTGAGATACATGTGAGACACAATTGGACATGGTCTGAGATATACTTCTAGTATTGACATGATATTGCAGGGATATACTAAATATGATTAGGCAGGAAGTGTAGTGGATAGGAAGAGCACCTCTGGGTGTTTCTTGACTTTGGGATCTGCCATGGTTTCTTAGTGTGGCAAGAAACAGACTTTATGTGGCTTTGAGCACCGCAAAAGTAGAGTACATTGCATTGAGTGTGGTAGTTCGTGAAGCAGTGTGGCTTCACAAGATGCTTCCAGATTTATTTGGACATGTGTTGGATTCCACTGTTATTCCAAGACATGGTGCAGAGGAAGTATTGGTGTAGTACCTTCCTATAGATGAGCAGGTTGTTGATGTTCTTACCAAACTAGGACGAAGTTTTGGTACTTTCATGACAGACTTGGTGTGGCAAAGAATGACTCCCTCGTTGAGAGGGAATGTTGATTTTTGCAACTTCCTGAGACATTCTCCATATCGTACTCCTCTGTGATTGAGTTGAGTTGATCTGTGAGGACACTTGTCCGAGAAGGGATAAATGTGTTGATCTATGAGGACACTTATCCGAGAAGGGATAGCCCAACATCCTTTTTGGAGAGCACATGAGGACATGTTAAGGGAGTTGACCTTGACGTCACACACTATGGGGAGTTGACCCTAGTGTTTCTAGAGAGATTAGCTTCTAGAAGTCCACATGGGAGTGCCATGTGTGACAGACATTCTCCAAATTGTACTCCTCTATGAATTGAGTTGAGTTGATCTGTGAGGACACTTATTCGAGAAGGGATAAGTTGGACCCTTATTCGAGAAGGGATAAGTGGGTTTCAGATTATATCCAAACGTCCCTTGTGGAGAGCACATGAGCACATGTTAAGGGAGTTTAACTTGACATCACACACTATGGGGAGTTGACCCTAGTGTTTCTAGAGGGAGTAGCCTCTAGAATTCCACATGGGAGCTCCATGTGTGATAGACCTTTTGCTACTACAATGGTTGTGTACGATTGGCAGAGATTGTGTGTCTTTGGATAGTAGTTGTGTACTACTACAGTGGTTGTGTACCACTGGCAGTGACTATGTGTCACTAGAAAGTAGTTGTGTGCTACTAGCAATGGTTGTGTGCCACTGGATAGTAGTTGTGTACTATTGTAAAAAGATACCTCCCTAGCTAAGAGGGAGTGTTGATGTTTCAACATCGGGTGGACCTTCTCCTAGATTGGGTTGCAGACCAAGGGAGATAAGAAAAATTTATCATAAACGTGCACTTGTGGTAAATGGGCCCAGGCATAGTCCTTTATTGATCGTGACAAGGAACAATATGCACTTGAGGTGCTTGAAGTGCTTTCCACGTGTCAGTTAGCATCAGAATGGAATTCACTCACAGGTGTTTACCTGTAGTGAAAGATCTTGGTGTGGTCTTTGTCCTAGTCATGGTGATTTGACAAAGAATGATAAAGACTCAAGATGTTATATGTTATTACATGCGGACCCAGAGTGAGCCTAATCTCAGAGAGAGTCGATTGGCTCATAGGGAGAGTCGCAAAAGGAGTTTCTCCTCGGTTCATGTGGGAGAGAGATGTCTCCCAAGACTGATAGACAAGTGTCATGAGTCTAGGGTGAAGTTTGTATACTTCAGAGACAATCTTGGCATGATGAAAAATGTCTCCCTCATTGAGAGGGAGTGTTGATGTTTGGACAACATCATAAAGATATTCTCTTAGATTAATAATTAATAATATAATTATTAAATATTAAATATTATAGATAATAAGTAGATGATAATAATAAATAGTTATTGATTATCCAAGGGAGGCATCCTTTCATGGATGGTCACCATATGTTCCCTATATATGTAATGCTCATCATTGTAATAATATATTGATCATATCTCATACAAAGAAAAACAACAGAATCTCCCATAGTTCTCTCCATCTTATGGATTGGGTCGGGCTTTTCCCAACCTACAATTTGTGCGATAACAGGTTAGCATTCTTTTATGAGAAGTTTCCAGGTTGAATTCAATAAGGGGCACTCAAAAGGAAATGCATATCCCACAAATGCTCTACCCTGGAAGGTGATCATTGTTTAATTAGTTATTATTATGGGTCTCTTCAGTTTCTTATGAGAAGAATTTCATTTCTCTTGGGATCCCAGGGTGAGCTTCTATTGCATGATGTTTTTTTCTAAAGCACCTTTGAACCTAGTGGCCCCTTCTTCTCATGAAATGAGGTACATACCCTTATTGGGTCAATAATCCATAAAAACAAAAATATGAGGAAACGGAGGGGAAGAAGTGATGGAAAGTGGCAATTATGAGTGGGAATGGTTTGATGACCCTTCAAGGAGACCCCCGGGTAGCAACCATTTCCCTAAGGGTAGCCACTTACTAGAAAACCATGACACTAACCAAGATGAAATAAGGAAAAAGGTATAATTTTCAAGCAAACAATTTCAAAATAAAGAAAGGAGTCTTTGCAACATGTTCAAATGCTTGAATTATTAAAATGACACTTACCACAATACCAAACTTGTTATCTCATGGATCAATACCTGTCATCTTTTGTGATACAGGCTAGGTGTGGTGGACGTTGTTTCCATCATTAGATGGTGATGTATGGTGAATGAAGGGCTTTGTGTCTTGGGTTTCCTCTTGGTACTCCATGTCTTCAACTTGGGGGCCTTGAGACATCATCTCCTTAATTATCCCTAGAAATGGGGGATAACACAACCATAGAAATTGATCATGTTTTGAATACAAGGATGCAAGAGTAACATTTTGCAAGGTTGGCACTTGGTGTAGATCAAATAATTTCTCCATCTGGAATATCCATGTTATAGGATATTTACCATCAAATTTCCTCACATCAATCTTGGGAATTAAGTAGTTCCTTGGTGCTAATTTGAACCCCTGATGATGTGGATCTTGGAATGATGAATAATTATGATTCTAGGACTCAATCTTTACATTCTATAAATTTTCATGATTTTCTTGTGTCTTGATATCTCCTTTAGGGAATCTCTCGTCTAGGGTATGTAATATCATGGATGACATGGAATTTTTTAATTGTTTCATCTTTTCATTCATCTTATTTTCCATTTGTTAGTACTAGAAGTCTCACCTAGACTGGTATAGGTGCAAACCTAATACCCATCAGAAAGCTTGTAGTTTTGTAAAAGATAAGAGTTTAGTTCAATGTGTAGAGTGTTGACCACCTATTTTGACTAGGGGGTCAACTCCATGTGCCATGAAGCTATGTACCTGATGGTGCAACAAATTTGAAGACTTTTTGGTTCTGCAAGGCAGTTTTTGCCCCTAGCACGTATTTTTGTAATCAAGATTTACGCTCCCCTGCGTGGGATAATAATGTAATGGGTCAGCATTGATCGTATTTTAGGTTAGTTACCTAGGAATTTATCATTAGGGAAGTCCTTTCTTCGAGTATTTTTTATCCTC
>JASDQU010790075.1:46845-61126 GCA_032191745.1 Picea mariana | reverse complement strand
GAGAAACAGCTTTGAGGAGCGCAAAAGTAATATTTTTTCTATTCGAAAAGTTATGGACAGAAAAATACCCTTCTAGTAGATTCAAACGCTTGTCTACAGCATCTGCATCTATCTGACCTTCAAATATAGGAATATAGAAGTTTATTTGTACCTTGAAGGGGGTGATGCCTCCGCTTGAAGAAGATGCATTGCCTGTTGGTGGCCGCCAAAGGATTTGAGCGAAACTATCCATCATCTCGTTCCTCTGTTGTGTGAGAGCTTCCTCAATGAAAAGTTCGAAAGGATCTCCTATCCCATCATATTTATTTTCTCCTGCCATGAGAGTTTGCTTGGGCATACGAGAGCTTTTGTCTTCAAGAGAAACAAGATCGAGACCCAACTCTTTGTATTCGGATATCGTTGGGGACATGCATTAAGACGATAAGGAGCAGACCGCTCTGATACCACTGATCTGGATTTTATGAGAAGAATGAAATGACTACAGATTATTAACAAGTGCTTAGCACAAAATAACAGAGATACAGTAAAATTGGTTTTCTATTCAATAACGAAATAAGTTGAAACTGTAAAATGCAGTGGAAACAAGCTTCCTGGAATGGTGGCAACTTATCTCTGAGAAGAGATGTGACGGTTGTGCTCATTCGCAAGAAGATGATTACAATGAGAATTTAAAGGATTTTTTACAATAAGAAGGAATGCAAAAAAACCTAGACATCCAAAAACCTAACCCTAGGAGATGAAGCGCCAAAAGTCATGTGGGCCTCGTTTGGGTAAGATAGTACATCAACTTCCCAGGGTCGTAACTTTTGCATACGATCCCTGTTTTAGGCGTATGATAGCCCGTTTGAAAGGTATCGTCGAGGAGATTAATTTTAGGAACAATATAAAAGGAACTTCCATATTGAAAACCTGTTTTCCCAAAAAAAAAACATTTTTTAGGGCCTCAAAACGGCTCCGGAAGTGAAAACTGCTAAAAATAGTAAATTACCAAAATTGTCATAAAACTGTTTTGAGCCAGTTGGAAAAGGTGTGTGGCCACTGATATCCCCCTGGATCAAGTAGGGAGGAACGTAGACTTCATACTGACATGCTTTAGATGGTGAGATGAAGGAACCAAGACATTGGTTTCACAAGAAAACCTCAATATGTCTTGTGAGACATTAGTTCCATGAGGGAACATCGATATGTCTTAGACATTAGTTTCATGAGGAAAACAATGTCAAATATGTTCCAAGATGACATTACCTCTAAGAGGAAACAATTGAGCCTATTGATCAAATTGGTCCTGTTGATCCTGCAACTCCAATTAATGTTCCCAGAGATATTGCAATAGGTCGGAAGAGACCTGCATGGGCTCATCAGACTATGCAGGAGGCACAAGGACATGCAACTCCTCGTGGTACCTTCCGTGTTAGAAATATACCTCAGAGATATTCATGCTATGTCAAAACTATGAGCCACATCATTCATTTTGAGCCTTCCTATTATGAGGAGACAACTAGTCATCTAGTATGGAGAGATGTCATGATGGAGGAGTATCAATCCATCATGAAGAATGATGTGTGGGATATTGTTATGAGACGTGAGGGGAAGTCTGTAGTGACTTCAAAATGGATCTATACGATTAAACACACAATTGGAGGGAGCATCAAGAAGAACAAAATGAGATTTGTTGCTAAAGGATTCTCTCAGGTGGAGGGAATAGATTATGAGGAGACATTTTCTCCTTTTGCTCCATACACTTATATCTGGATGATTATTTCCCCTGCAACATCCATGGGTTGGAGAGTACATTAGATGGATGTAAACACAACATTTCTCAATGGAGATATTGAGGAAGAAGTATCCATAGAGAAGCCACATGGTTTCATGATACATGAGAAGGAGTCTTGTGTGTGCATGTTGAAGAAGGCCCTATATGGACTCAAGCATGCACCTTGAGCTTGGTATGTGAGGATTGATGGACACTTGATGAGTTTGGGCTTCAAAAAAATTGTTTTCGATCCCATCCTATACTAAAATAATGTTAATGGTGAGTCCCTAATTTTGGTCCTCTATGTTGATGATTTATTCATCACCAGTACAAAGATCCTTATTGATGAAGGCAAGTATGTGTTGGCCTCTGAGTTTGAGATGAAGGACCTTGGTATGATGCACTACTTCTTGGGACTATAGGTGTGGCAGAGAACTAATGAGATCTTCCTAATTCAGAGGAAGTACATAGTTGATATATTGAAGAAGTTTGGGATGTTGAACTTGAAGCCCCTGGCTACACCAATGGTGATGAATCTGAATAAACTAAGTGTGTCTTCTTCCTATTCTGATGAAATTGATCTTACTCTATATAGACAGTTGATTGGATCATTGATGTATCTCGTTAACACCAGACCAGATATTTTTTATGCAGTGAGTACACTTAGCCATTTTATGAGCCAACGGAGACAGACACACTAGATTGTTGTGAAGCATGTGTTGAGATACATGTGAGACACAGTTGGACATGGTCTGAGATATACTTCCAGTATTGACATGATATTGCAGGGATATACTAAATATGATTAGACAGGAAGTGTAGTGGATAGGAAGAGCACCTATGGGTGTTGCTTCACTTTGGGATCTGCCATGGTTTCTTAGTGTAGAAGGAATCAGACTTATGTGGCTTTGAGCACCGCAAAATTAGAGTACATTGCATTGAGTGTGGCAGTTCGTGAAGCAGTGTGGCTTCGCAGGATCCTTCCAGATTTATTTGGACATGTGTTGGATTCCACTGTTATTCCAAGACATGGTGCAGAGGAAGTATTGGTGTAGTACCTTCCTATAGATGAGCAAGTTGTTGATGTTCTTACCAAACTAGGACGAAGTTTGAGTACTTCCGTGACAGACTTGGTGTGGCAAAGAATGACTCGTTTGTTGAGAGGGAGTGTTGATTTTTGTAGCTTCCTGAGACATTCTCCAGATCGTACTCCTTTATGACTGAGTTGAGTTGATCTCTTAGGACACTTATCCGAGAAGGGATAAGTGGGTTTGTGGTTATCCAAGAAGGGATAAATGTGTTGATCTATGAGGACACTTATCCGAGAAGTGATAGCCCAACGTCCTTTTTGGAGAGCACATGAGGACATGTTAAGGGAGTTGACCTTGACGTCACACACTATGGGGAGTTGAACTAGTGTTTCTAGAGCGATTAGCCTCTAGAAGTCCACATGGGAATGCCATGTGTGACAGACATTCTCCAAATTGTACTCCTCTATGAACTGAGTTGAGTTGATCTGTGAGGGCACTTATTCGAGAAGGGATAAGTTGGACCCTTATCCGAGAAGGGATAAGTGGGTTTCGGATTATATCCCAACGTCCCATGTGGAGAGCACATGAGGACATGTCAAAGGAGTTTACCTTGACATCACACACTATGGGGAGTTGACCCTAGTGTTTCTAGAGGGAGTAGCCTCTAGAATTCCACATGGGAGTGCCATGTGTGACAGACCTTTTGCTACTACAATGGTTGTGTATGATTGGCAGAGATTGTGTGTCTCTGGATAGTAGTTGTGTACTACTACAGTGGTTGTGTACCACTGGCAGTGACTATGTGTCACTAGACAGTAGTTGTGTGCTACTAGTAGTGGTTGTGTGCCACTAGATAGTAGTTGTGTACTATTGTGGAAAGATACCTCCCTAGCTAAGAGGGAGTGTTGATGTTTCAGCATCAGGCAGACCTTCTCCTAGATTGAGTTGCAGACCAAGGGAGATATGACACATTTATCATAAACGTGCACTTGTGGTAAATGGGCTCAGGCGTAGTCCTTTATTGATCATGACAAGGAACAATATGCACTTGAGGTGCTTGAAGTGCTTTCCACGTGTCAGTTAGCATCATGATGGAATTCACTCACAGGTGTGTACCTGTGGTGAAAGATCTTGGTGTGGGTTTTGTCCTAGTCATGGTGATTTGACAAAGAATGATAAAGACTCAAGATGTTATATGCTATTACATGCGGACCCAGAGTGAGCCTGATCTCAGAGAGAGTCAATTGGCTCATAGGGAGAGTCGCAGAAGGAGTTTCTCCTCGGTTCATGTGGGAGATAGATGTCTCTCAAGACTGACAGAAAAGTGTCATGAGTCTAGGGTGAAGTTTGTATACTTCAGAGACAATCTTGGCATGATGAAAAATGTCTCCCTCGTTGAGAGGGAGTGTTGATGTTTGGACAACATCATAAAGATATTCTCTTAGATTAATAATTAATAATATAATTATTGATTATTAAATATTATAGATAATAAGTAGATGATAATGATAAATAGTTATTGATTATCCAAGGGACGCATCCTTTCATGGATGGTCACCATATGTTCCCTATATATGTAACGCTCATCACTGTAATAATATATTGATCATATCTCATACAAAGAAAAACAACAGAATCTCCCATAGTTCTCTCCATCTTATGAATTGGGTCGGGCTTTTCCCAACCTACAATTTGTGCGATAACAAGTTAGCATTTTTTTATGAGGAGTTTCCAAGTTGAAGTCAATAAGGGGCACTAAAAAGGAAATGCATATCCCACAAATGCTCTACCCTGGAAGGTGATCATTGTTTAATTAGTTATTATTATGGATCCCTTCAGTTTCTTATGAGAAGAATTTCATTTCTCTTGGGATCCCAGGGTGAGCTTCTATTACATGATGTTTTTTTCTAAAGCACCTCTGAACCTAGTGGCCCCTTCTTCCCATGAAATGAGGTACATACCCTTATTGGGTCAATAATCCATAAAAACAAAAATATGAAGAAATAGAGGGGAAGAAGTGATGGAAAGTGGCAATTATGAGTGGGAATGGTTTGATGACCCTTCAAGGAGAACCCGAGTAGCAACCATTTCCCTAAGGGTAGCCAGTTACTAGAAAACCATGACACTAACCAAGATGAAATAAGGAAAAAGGTATAATTTTCAAGCAAACAATTTCAAAATAAAGAAAGGAGTCTTTGCAACATGTTCAAATGCTTGAATTATTAAAATGACACTTACCACAACACCAGACTTGTTATCTCATGGATCAATACTTGTCGTTTTTTGTGATACAGGCTAGGTGTGGTGGATGTTGTTTCCATCATTAGATGGTGATGTATGGTGAATGAAGGGCTTTGTGTGTTGGGTTTCCTCTTGGTACTCCATGTCTTCAACTTGGGAGCCTTGAGACATCATCTCCTTAATTATCCCTAGAAATGGGGGATAACACTACCATAGAAATTGATCATGTTTTGAATACAAGGATGCAAGAGTAACATTTTGTAAGGTTGGCACTTGGTGTAGATCAAATAATTTCTCCATCTGGAATATCCATGTTATAGGATATTTACCATCAAATTTCCTCACATCAATCTTGGGAATTAAGTAGTTCCTTGGTGCTAATTTAAACCCCTGATGATGTGAATCTTGGAATGATGAATAATTATGATTCTAGGACTCAATCTTTACATTATATAAATTTTCATGATTTTCTTGTGTCTTGATATCTCCTTTAGGGAATCTCTCTTCTAGGGTATGTAAGATCATGGATGACATGGAATTTTTTAATTGTTTCATTTTTTCATTCATCTTATTTTCCATTTGTTAGTACTAGAAGTCTCACCTAGACTGGTATAGGTGCAAACCTAATACCCATCAGAAAGCTTGTAGTTTTGTAAAAGATAAGAGTTTAGTTCAATGTGTAGAGTGTTGACCACCTATTTTGACTAGAGGGTCAACTCCATGTGCCATGAAGCTATGTACCTGATGGTGCAACAAAGTTGAAGACTTTTTGGTTATGCAAGGCAGTTTTTGCCCCCGGCACGAATTTTTGTAATCAAGATTTTCGCTCCCTTATGTGGGATAATAATGTAATGGGTCAGCATTGATCGTATTTAAGGTTAGTTACCTAGGAATTTATCATTAGGGAAGTCCTTTCATCGAGTGTTTTTTATCCTCAGGTAATTTTTAATTACCCTTGATTTTTTCACTCACAATAATCCTCCAAAGTGGTGAAAGGAGTTCTAATGATTGAGCCAAATGGGTGACTAGGGTCTAGGAATATTTTAAATGACCATGCTATACATTTCCTAGAGTCTTTCGAAATTCCATCGGGTCTAAGTAGTTTTTTTTTTTTAATTTAAAATTACTCAATTAATGGTAATTTTAATTATTTTTTATGTAAAAATGTAAAAACTAGGTCCTAGGGGATTTTGATAGGGGTGTGAGTACTCAAAAGAAGTGGAATGATACCCCTACACCTTTGGACCAAGTTTCAGCTCAATTGGACAAGTTTTTCTAGGTCATTTTCCATGAGGAGTCTTAGTCAATCTTGAGTCATGAGAAATTTAATTGCTTAATTTGGCTTAGTCAAAAATGCCAAAAATTGTAATATTAGCAAAAAGGTTAGAGAAAGAGTGGGAGATGATGCCTAACCCTTTTAATAAGTTATAGAAACACTTTTGTAACTTAATTCAACCCCCCACACCTAGCCACCACCTCACTCCACTCATCCCCCTAGGGAAGTTGCGCCCCCCTTGGTGAGGAAACCACCCAAACTCAAAAAATAAATTAAAGGAACACCTAAGATCCTAAAGTGAGCCCCCATAGTGACTCAACATTATGTTTGAATTGTCAAAAACGTGTTCCCCCTCACCATCACTCATCCCTCACAAACCCTAGATGACTAAAACCCTAAAAGTGTGCCTTCCTTGAGATCATGAGCTCTTTTGGGCGAGTGACACTTGGAACTCATCCAAGAGGGGTCACTCTTTCCTCCCATCTTTAAAATAATGCCTCCCCTCCCTCTTTTCATCATCTATTCTCTGAGTAAATTTATTATGCCCAAATCTCTCCCACTCCTCTCTCTCTCTCCCATTTTGCTCGTGCTCTTGTGTAAAGCTTGTTGCAGGTATTTGCAACAACCTTTTCTTATTGGAATAAAAGAAATATTTGGAGGATCCATGGTGCATTAAGAGTCTTCTTGGTGCTATCTTGTGCTACATTTGAGGTGATATTTGTTTTGGTTTTTGTATTCATATGTTATAGATCTAGAGTATGAAGTCCAAGAAAAGTATTTTTCTTGGATAGATCTATAGAAGTAGTATTATAAATCTAGTGAGTATTTGTTTTGATTCAGAAAAGTATTTTGTTTTATCAATAAGATCTACTCACCTCTTCTCTTTTTTGTAGCTTTGTTTCACGAAATTTTTAGGTCACCAAAGGATTTTGTGGACAAATTTCAGATCTGGAAATTTGTCCCTTCACCCAACTCAAACCTCCTTAAATTTCTGTTCTAATTTTCTGAATATTTTCATTCGTTTTTGGGGCATTTTTACTCTATGAAATAGGTTAACAAATCATATTTACTTGTTGATTTTTTGCACAGAAATTTTATGTTATTCCTAACAAAAATTATTTGAGTTTTCTGGTCATATTGCATCTTTTCCAACAATCTTTGATTGTTGGTTTTTTGCAAGTTTGCATCAGAAAAGAGGAGGTGTTGCCCATTTGGGGTCATAAAACATCAATAAAAGACCTTCCAAGTGTTGGAGTTACTTCACACACACCTAGGATTTCTTTTTCCTAAAGTTTTTCCTTGTTTATTAGTCATAATTAGTCATTATCCTTGTTTCTTTTTCCTTGTTTTTCCTTATATTTTAGGGGAGAATATTCCACCTAGATAATATTCTCTTTCAGTTGACACTTCAGTTTGACTAGTTGAGTTGAGTTTAGATGTTGCATTGGTTTTGTCACTATGCAACATTGGGATCATCACCATCTAATGTGCACTTGCCTTGGGATCATCACCAAACTGGTGCATTACCCTTGATTCTCTGAGTTAACTCCTCACTAATCTTTGTTCAGTCAGTTAACTGAATTCACTAGTTAACTCAACTACGTGGTAGTTCACTCTTGTAACTACCTGAGAAACTAGACTAGGTGGCAGTTCACTCCCATAACTGTTGGTGTGTGTCCATATCACTCTAGACCACCACTATGGTGCATTGGTTCTCCTCCAGTGCACACTCATTGAGTTATACAGAGTATATCATGTGTAAAGTATTCATTATTCACAACGGTTAATGAGAATTCTTCCATTCTTTCTCTCCTTCTTCTTCTTTCTCCTTTTCTCTCTACAAATGTGTGTATCCTTGTTTAACTAGATCTATTATGTGAAGGTTCAACACATTTACACCAAGTTTGGGTATTGGATACCCACTTCTCCTCTCCTCTTCTATCATTGTAAGCAATCCCAAAGAGGATCTCTTGGGCTTGCATTTCTTTCCAAGTTTTGATTTTCTATTTTTTCTTTAGTTAATGTGCCTACACCTTGCATAATGGATTTCTCTAGCCATCCATGCAAAACCGTAAGGCTAGGAGTTGGATCTATTTTCTATTTTTTTTGTGCATTTGAAGTTTGTTCCACTTGTCCTTAAGGCAAGGTTGAGAGGCTAGGAATCTCTTGCTTTTCCTTTTCTGTTATTAGTTTATCTTTTCACCCACTTTGGCACAAAACCAGTAGGCTTTCCCTCCACTTTGTGCCTTTGTTGAGGTTTCCAAGTAGTTAGTTCTTTCATTTTCCAAGTTTATTTCAATTTCAGTAATCTATTTTTCCTACACCTTGCATAGTGGATAGGCCTAGCCACCCATGCAGTATCGTAAGGCTTGTCTCTTGTGTTAATCTGTTAATATTTGTTTCTACCATTTACTTTTATGTATCTCCTTTAAATTTCATTGTTAATACTTCACATAGTTAGAAGCATCTTTATCTTGGTTAAATATCTTGTATAATTTCGTGGAAGCAATCTTTCTTTTGCAATTTACTTATGTTGGATCTATAAACACTTTTCATTTCATTTACTTGGAAGCTCTATCTCCTTAAGCATTTTCAATACAAGTAATTTTATTGCTTAATCAATTAACTTGTAGCTTTAGGAGGCATAAATTTATCTAGTCTAATTAGGCACCCAAGACTGGTACAACTTTCGCCACCAAAAAGGAGGCTTGTGGAGGCTACAGGGGGTGCTAAGTTAGGGATGACTTCATAGCACTAGGTGTCCCCCCTGCTTGAGCGCCTAAGTTTTCTGGGTTGACCTGTGGAGCTAGGGAAGGGCCGTGTTTACCCTTCTTCTTGAGCACCCAGCAATCATTTTGGCCAAAGCGGTAAGTGTCTAGGGGTAGCCGCCCACTCTAGATCTGCAACTTCACCTAAATAAGGATTAAAATTTACTTCACACAACCTATGCTTCAACTTAAAATCTAAATTTGAGTTGTTTTTTATCTTGCTTTACTTGCAAGCTATATTTTTAATGCATTTTACTTTCAAGTTGTTGTAGCCTTAAAGTTGCGCACTAGTATTTGGGTTGTTTTTTGCAGAAGTTGTGCACTGTCTCCTTGACTTCCAAGCTTTGTTGTAAGTTTATCCTTTATGGTGAATGTATCACTGATCTAATTCTCCTTTAGCATATCTGCAAAATCATTCAAGTGGTTAGTTCATTTATTATTTCATTGGTGTAATAGATCTAAGAAGTAATTTAGGTTATTCTGAAAATATTTAGTCAGTTATTCTTTCATTTCATTTGTAAATTGGCAATTAGTTAAATTCTTTGTACATTGTGTAATCATCTAGCTACTATTTAGTCTTTGGCGATTGTTGTAATTTTATTTCATTTATTTAATTTGTAAAGTTATTATTTTATTTTATTTAGATCATTCATCTTTTATTTTGTGTATAAACTTAATTGACCCCTTGCCCAACCTTTAGGCACTAGTCATAGTTTCCCTCTTATGAAAAGGTTTGATTGTCATTCTAGATTTGCATTTGCATTGTTGCTTGTAATCTAGGTTAGTTTTTCCCCTAACTTAACAAAACTAAAATCAACTCCTAGAATTCACTAAAAAACTCACATAGTTAGGGTCTACCCCCCTTTTCTTCCCTAGGAGTAAGCCTAGACGGAAGAAGTCCAAATCGAGGTGACAAGTGGGTTTGGACTTAGGCATTGTGCCTCCAAGGACACACCAAGTGGATTGAAACTTTTCCATGTTTATAGGTGTGTATAAGGATGGCAACATCTTTGGCGTCATTGTCGGGGATAAGTCTTTTATCCTTGGTCAAAACGACTTAATTTAATTTATTCTTTAAAAACTAAGTAATAAATTTGTCCCTAAAATTTTTTGAACTAGGGTTATGTTATTCGTTATTGCTTTCTCTTTAAGTGGTGGCTCCATTAGAAAATTATTTGAAGTATATTACTAGGAGAAACTCACAATGATTGGTTTTCTCTTTTCCTGAACCTTAAAAGGTTTATAGGAGGAGATTAAACTGCCTTTATCCTCGTAGGCTACTTGAAAGTCTTGGAGAAGAAGCAATATCTGATGTCCAATTCTTGTTTACAACTAATAATCCTACAAGTGTTAATATTACAACAACTAATTCTAATACAACTATGGGTGATCCATTGAGCCCATGTAACTTCATTGATATTCAAGGTTATCCTAATGTTGTTCCTGACAAAGCTGTTGATAAATTCCCTGTCTTCCAGGAAAATAATGTTGTTAGTGCCACATCTCACATAACAAATGTCAACATGTGCATTTTGAAGTGGTGTAGTGGTCACAATGAAGAGGATGTTAAGATGAAACTTTTTGTGTATTCTCTCGAAGGAGAGGCCTTGGAATGGTTCATGGAACATGATGATAACAAGTTTAGCACTTTGGAAGAAATCCAAAAAGATTTCAATGAAATATGGGGTGACCAAAAGGAGGATCGACATTTGTTGGCTGCCCTTAGTACAAGTCAAAAGAAAGAAAATGAGACTATGGAGGAATTCAACAAAATACTTAATGACTTAGTCAAATGCCTCCCTACAACTATTAAGCTTCCTCCAACCTCAATATTAATTCATTATATGGAATTTTTGAGGGAGAGATCAGATATCAATTAAGGGATAAGGATCCTCAAACTCTAATGGATGTACAAAACTATGCAGTTAGAATAGAGAAAAATATGCAAGATGCTAGGAGGCTGAATTTGCCATGTTTTTCAAGAGGAATTTCTAGCAAACCCATTGAGGAGAAAAATAAGAAAATAGAAAATCAAGGGTCTTCTAGTGATAATGTGAAGGAGATCACTCAGTTAATTAAGCAAATGGAGATTAAACATGTAAATCAAATAAATGATTTACAGAATAGATTGATTACTATGAAGAGGCCCCAACCTAATCAAAATCATCACAAGCCAAATGATAAGTGGCACAAAAGACCTCATCATCAAGATCAAAGGCCACCAAATCCTTTTGAGTCCACTAACTTGGTTTATCACCAAGCTATTCCTTATTATAGACCGTGTGGAAAATTTCATGAGGAATCAACTTGTCAAGTCTTTCTTCAAGTTTGTAGTGAAGGGGGACCTTATAGATTAGAAAATGAACAAGTAAATATGTTTGGTCATGAGTATAATGTTGGCATGGATGATTGGATGGATTTGGTGGAGTATAGTGAGGGGGTAAATTGCATGAATAATGCGGTGAATAGGGAAACATAAAATTTTGGTCCTAAGCCTACTCCCCAACAAGTGTCAGAAATGGCTAGATATAGGGGCATTACTTATCAAAGGAGCGGAAACTATAATCAAGATAGGCCTCAAGAAAGTGTTTATATAATGCCTCCTCCCCCTCCTAAAACAATGGTTCACACAATTTCAGAGTTAGATATTGACTTAGGAGGGTGGCTAAATAATGCAAAGATGTTGGTTCCAATCTTAGAAATTATGAAGATTCCATCTCAGAGGGAGAAATTACTCAAAGAAATAGAATATCCTCCTCAGAAAGGTATTGACAGATCACCAACAGTAGCTTACCAGGACACACCTATTATTTTGAAAAACATGGATAGGGGAAATGAAAAGAACGAACCTTTTTATCTATCCTTTCTCATGAATGATTATATTCTTTACAATTGCATGCTTGACTCAGGAGCAAGCTCAAATATTATGAATAAGAAGGTAATGGAACAATTAAACTTAAAGATCTCAATACATTATCATAACATTTGTGCCATGGATAGCAAAATGATTAAGGTGCATGGTTTGATTAAGGACTTACAAGTACACTTGGTTGCATTTTCAGACATCATGATAGTAATGGACATAGATGTAATTGATGTACCTGATGCTTGGGGTATGTTGCTTTCAAGGAAAACATCTACAGACTTGGGTGGTAATTTATAAATGGATTTGGCGTATGCCACCATTCCAACTCCAAATGGTTCCATGTTTAGATTAAACGGGGAGTTGGAAAGAAAGTACCATGTTGAAGATCCTAGGAATCCCATGAATAAGGTTGTGTATCATGAACTAGAGATGGGATGTTATGAGATAGATTATAATTCCATAACATCTACCAAGATGGAACTTAAAGATGAATCCCCAAATATTTGAAATGTTTGGGACACCATGGATTCTTTTGATGGGATTTTTCTTGAGGGAGATTTGGATAAAATGAATAATGATATGACTCCTTCAGGATTAGAGATAGAGTTGGATCTTTCATTTGAAAATGTGTCATCAACTCACCAGTTGTCAGAAGAATTAGTTAGATTTCAGGAAGAATCGGATGGAATTCTTAGGCCACATCCTCCTTATGTTTTAGAAATTGGGAAAATCAAAGGAAGAATAAGTGAAGCAAGTCTGATGGAGGATCATAAGGATGATAATAAGGTTAATGATGATAAGATGAAATATGTCACCCCTATGAAGAGGTATGCCAAGCCTTTCAAAGAAAAACTAAATTCAAGATCTTTTCACTTGGCACCTATGCAACTTCATCAGAAATATTTTAAGGAGGATTGTCCCAAGTGGTCGAAAGTTAGAAACAGGGATTTGCATGAGAATATCAGAAAACAGGATGAAGTGTATTAGTCTTCTAGCAACTCATCTCAGCCAGTGGGACGACATAAATTCAGGCATGCTAGTGAAAGGACTCCACCTTGAAATAATTTGTCAACATGACCACTTGGTGTCCAAAAGGGCACCCTTTGTAACATATTTCTAACCCTTCTCCTTTTCTTTCAGTTTTTGTATTATTTTATTTCATCATGTAATTATGTTACTTAGGTTATCCATTGTATCATAGTTTAATTTAAGTAAATATTGTATAAAGTGATTTCATGTATGTGATTATTTTTTATAGCATTTCATTTAATTATTTTATTTATTTTATACATGTATTTATGTTGGGTATTGGTGAGCGCTTTGTTTTGTAGACTCTGAAGTTATCGTATGCTCTTCTTCCTAAAGAAAGATCGAACACACGTCCCCATGTGGAGCCATATGTTCACCACCTATTTTGACTAGGGGGTCAACTCCATGTGCCATGAAGCTATGTACCTGATGGTGCGGCAAAGTTGAAGACTTTTTGGTTCCACAAGGCAGTTTTTGCCCCCAGCACATAGTTTTGTAATCATAATTTTCGCTCCCTTGCGTGGGATAATAATGTAATGGGTCAAAATGGATCATATTTTAGTTTAGTTACCTAGGAATTTATCATTAGGGAAGTCCTTTCATCGAGTGTTTTTTATCCTCAAGTAATTTTTAATTACCCTTGATTTTTTCACTCACAATAATCCTCCAAAGTGGTGAAAGGCATTCTAATGATCGATCCCAATGTATGAATAGGGTCTAAGAATATTTTAAATGATCATTCTAGACATTGCCTAGAGTCTTGCAGAATTCCGTAGAGTCTAAGAAGCTTTTTTTTTAATTTTTAAAATTACTCAATTAATGGTAATTTTAAATAATTTTGATGTAAAAATGTCAAAACTAAGTCCTAGGAGATTTTGATAGGGGTGTGAGTACTCAAAAGAAGTGGAATTATACCCCCTACACCCTTGGACCAAGTTTCAGCTCAATTGGACAAGTTTTGCTAGGTCATTTTCCATGAAGAGTCTTAGTCAATCTTGAGTCGGCAATTTAATTGTTTAATTTGGCTAAGTCAAAAATGCCAAAAATTGTAATATTAGAAAAAAAGTTAGAGAAAGACTGGGAGATGATGCCTAACCCTTTTTCTAAGTTATAGAAACATTTTTCTAACTTAATTTAACCCCCCACACCTATCCACCACCTCACTCCACTCATCCCCCTAGGGAAGTTGCGGCCCCCTTGGTGAGGAAACCACCCAAACTCAAAAAATAAATTAAAGGAACACCTAAGCTCCTTAAATGTGCCCCCATAGTGACTCAACATGATGTTTGACTTGTTAAAATGGTGTTCCCCCTCACC
>JASDQU010790075.1:34707-46795 GCA_032191745.1 Picea mariana | reverse complement strand
AATGATACCCCATACACCCTTGGACCAAGTTTTTCTAGGTCATTGTCCATGAGGAGTCTTAGTCAATCTTGAGTCATGAGCAATTTAATTGCTTAATTTGGCTAAGTCAAAAATGCCAAAAATTGTAATATTGGCAAAAAGGTTAGAGAAAGAGTGGGAGATGATGCCTAACCCTTTTAATAAGTTATATAAACACTTTTATAACTTAATTCAACCCCCCACACCTAGCCACCACCTCACTCCACTCATCCCCCTAGGGAAGTTGTGCCCCCCTTGGTGAGGAAACCACCCAAACTCAAAAAATAAATTAAAGAAACACCTAAGATCCTAAAGTGAGCCCCCATAGTGACTCAACATTATGTTTGAATTGTCAAAAAGGTGTTCCCCCTCACCATCACTCATCCCTCACAAACCCTGGATGACTAAAACCCTAAAAGTGTGCCTTCCTTGAGATCATGAGCTCTTTTGGGTGAGTGACACTTGGAACTCATCCAAGAGGGGTCACTCTTGCCTCCCAGGTATAAAATAATGCCTCCCCTCCCTCATTTCATCATCTATTCTCTGAGTAAATTTATTATGCCCAAATCTCTCCCACTCCTCTCTCTCTCTCCCATTTTGCTCGTGCTCTTGTGTAAAGCTTGCTGCAGGTATTTGCAACAACCTTTTTCTATTGGAATAAAAGAAATATTTGGAGGATCCATGGTGCATTGAGAGTCTTCTTGGTGCTATCTTGTGCTACATTTGAGGTGATATTTTTTTGGGGTTTTGTTTTGTTTTTTGTATTCATATGTTATAGATCTAGAGTATGAAGTCCAAGAAAAGTATTTTTCTTGGATAGATCTATAGTAGTAATATTGTAAATCTAGTGAGTATTTGTTTTGATTCAGAAAATTATTTTGTTTTATCAATAAGATCTACTCACCTCTTCTCTTTTTTGTAGCTTTGTTTCACGAAATTTGCAAGTCAACAAAGGATTTTGTGGACAAATTTCAGATCTAGAAATTTGTCCCTTCACCCAACTCAAACCTCCTTAAATTTCTGTTCTAATTTTCTGAATATTTTCATTCGTTTTTGGGGCATTTTTACTCTATGAAATAGGTTAACAAATCATATTTACTTGCTTATTTTTTGCACGGAAATTTTATGTTATTCCTAACAAAAATTATTTGAGTTTTCTGGTCATATTTGCAGCTTTCCCAGCAAGCTTTGATTGCTGGTTTTTTGCAAGTTTGCATCAGAAAAGAGGAGGTGTTGCCCATTTGGGGTCATAAAACGTCAAGAAAAGACCTCCCAAGTGTTGGAGTTACTTCACACACACCTAGGATTTCTTTTTCCTAAAGTTTTTCCTTGTTTATGAGTCATTATCCAGTCTCTTATATTTTAGGGGAGAATATTCCACCTAGATAATATTCTCTTTCAGTTGACACTTCAGTTTGACTAGTTGAGTTGAGTTTAGATGTTGCATTGGTTTTGTCACCATGAAACATTGGGATCATCACCATATAATGCGCACTTGCCTTGGGATCATCACCAAACTGGTGCATTACCCTTGATTCTCTGAGTTAACTCATCACTAATCTTTGTTCAGACAGATAATTGAAGACTAGTTCACTAGTTAACTCAACTAGGTGGCAGTTCACTCTCGTAACTGTCTGAGAGACTAGACTAGGTGGCAGTTCACTCCCATAACTGTTGGTGTGTGTCCATATCACTCTAGACCACCACTATGATGCATTGGTTCTCCTCCAGTGCACACTCATTGAGTTATACAGAGTATATCATGTGTAAAGTATTCATTATTCACAGCGGTTAATGAGAATTCTTCCATTCTTTCCCTCCTTCTTCTTCTTTCTCCTTTTCTCTCTACAAATGTGTGTATCCTTGTTTAAATAGATCTATTATGTGAAGGTTCAACACATTTACACCAAGTTTGGGTATTGGATACCCACTTCTCCTCTCCTCTTCTATCATTGTAAGCAATCCCAAAGAGAATCTCTTGGGCTTACATTTCTTTCCAAGTTTTGATTTTCTGTTTTTTCTTTAGTTAATGTGCCTACACCTTGCATAATGGATTTACCTAACCACCCATGCAAAACCGTAAGGCTAGGAGTTGGATCTATTTTCTGTTTTTTTTGTGCATTTGAAGTTTGTTCCACTTGTCCTTAAGGCAAGGTTGAGAGGCTAGGAATCTCTTGCTTTTCCTTTTATGTTATTAGTTTATCTTTTCACCCACTTTGGCACAAAACCGGTAGGCTTTCCCTCCACCTTGTGCCTTTGTTGAGGTTTCCAAGTAGTTAGTTCTTTCATTTTCCAAGTTTATTTCAATTTCAGTAATCTATTTTTCCTACACCCTGCATAGTGGATAGGCCTAGCCACCCATGCAGTATCGTAAGGCTTGTCTCTTGTGTTAATCTGTTAATATTTGTTTCTGCCATTTAGTTTTATGTATCTCCTTTAAATTTCATTTTTAATATTTCACATAGTTAGAAGCATCTTTATCTTGGTTAAATATCTTGTATAATTTCGTGGAAGCAATCTTTCTTTTGCAATTTACTTATGTTGGATCTATAAACACTTTTCATTTCATTTACTTGGAAGCTCTATATCCTTAAGCATTTTCAATACAAGTAATTTTATTGCTTAATCAATTAACTTGTAGCTTTAAAAGGCATAAATTTATCTAGTCTAATTGGGCACCCAAGACTGGTACAACTTTCGCCACCAAAAAGGAGGCTTGTGGAGGCTACAGGGGGTGCTAAGTTAGGAATGACTTCACGGCACTAGGTGTCCCCCCTGCTTGAGCGCCTAAGTTTTATGGGTTGACCTGTGGAGATAGGGAAGGGTCTTGTTTACCCTTCTTCTTGAGAACCCAGCAATCATTTTGGCCAAAGCGATAAGTGTCTAGGGGTAGCCACCCACTCTATATCTGCAACTTCACCTAAATAAGGATTAAAATTTACTTCATGCAACCTATGTTTCAGCTTAAAATCTAAATCTGAGTTGTTTTTAATCTTGCTTTACTTGCAAGCTATATCTTTAATGCATTTTACTTTCAAGTTGTTGTAGCCTTAAAGTTGTGCACTAGTATTTGGGTTGTTCTTTGCAGAAGTTGTGCACTGTCTCCTTAACTTCCAAGCTTTGTTGTAAGTTTATCCTTTATGGTGAATGTATCACTGATCTAATTCTCCTTTAGCATATCTGCAAAATCATTCAAGTGGTTAGTTCATTTATTATTTCATTGGTGTAATAGATCTAACAAGTAATTTAGGTTATTGTGAAAATATTTAGTCAGTTATTCTTTCATTTCATTTGTAAATTGGCAATTAGTTAAATTCTCTGTACATTGTGTAATCATCTAGCTACTCTTTAGTCTTTGGTAATTGTTGTAATATTATTTCATTTATCTTAATTTGTAAAGTTATTATTTTATTTTATTTAGATCATTCATCTTTTATTTTGTGTATAAACTTAATTGACCCCTTGCCCAGCCTTTAGGCACTAGTCATAGTTTCCCTCTTATGAAAAGGTCTGATTGTCATTCTAGATTTGTATTTGCATTGTTGCTTGTCATCTAGGTTAGTTTTTCCCCTAACTTAACAAAACTAAAATCAACTCCTATAATTCACTAAAAAACTCACATAGTTAGGGCCTACCCCCCTTTTCTTCCCTAGGAGTAAGCCTAGACGAAAGAAGTCCAAATCAAGGTGACAAGTGGGTTTGGACTTAGGCATTGTGCCTCCAAGGACACACCAAGTGGATTGAAACTTTTCCATGTTTGTAGGTGTGTATAAGGATGGCAACATCTTTGGTGTCGTTGTCGGGGATAAGTCTTTTATCCTTGGTCAAAATGACTTAATTTAATTTATTCTTTAAAAACTAAGTAATAAATTTGTCCCTAAAAGTTTTTGAACTAGGGTTGTGTTATTCGTTATTGCTTTCTCTTTAAGTGGCGACTCCATTAGAAAATTATTTGAATTATATTACTAGG
The DNA here is from genome assembly GCA_032191745.1 of Picea mariana. Lineage (NCBI taxonomy): Eukaryota > Viridiplantae > Streptophyta > Pinopsida > Pinales > Pinaceae > Picea > Picea mariana. The sequence continues at coordinate 42,807 of JASDQU010790075.1, read as the reverse complement.
AGAAACTCACAATGATTGGTTTTCTCTTTTCCTGAACCTTAAAAGGTTTATAGGAGGAGATTAAACTGCCTTTATCCTTGTAGGCTACTTGAAAGTCTTGGAGAAGAAGCAATATCTGATATCCAATTCTTGTTTACAACTAATAATCCTACAAGTGTTAATATTACAACAACTAATTCTAATAATACAACTATGGGTGATCCATTGAGCCCATGTAACTTCATTAATATTCAATTTTATCCTCATGTTGTTCCTGACAAAGCTGTTGAGAAATTCCCTGCCTTCCAGAAAAATAATGTTGTTAGTGCCACATCTCACATAACGAATGTCAACATGTGCATTTTGAAGTGGTGTAGTGGTCACAATGAAGAGGATGTTAAGATGAAACTTTTTGTGTATTCTCTCGAAGGAGAGGCCTTGGAATGGTTCATGGAACATGATGATAACAAGTTTAGCACTTTGGAAGAAATCCACAAAGATTTCAATGAAATTATGGGGTGACCAAAAGGAGGATCGACATTTGTTGGCTGCCCTTAGTACAAGTCAAAAGAAAGAAAATGAGACTATGGAGGAATTCAACAAAATATTTAATGACTTAGTAAAATGCCTCCCTACAACTATTAAGCCTCCTCCAACCTCAATATTAATTCATTATATGGAAGCTTTTGAGGGAGAGATCAGATATCAATTAAGGGATAAGGATCCTCAAACTCTAATGGATGTACAAAACTATGCAGTCAGAATAGAGAAAAATATGCAAGATGCTAAGAGGCTGAATTTGCCATGTTTTTCAAGAGGAATTTCTAGCAAACCCATTGAGGAGAAAAATAAGAAAATAGAAAATCAAGGGTCTTCTAGTGATAATGTGAAGGAGATCACTCAGTTAATTAAGAAAATGGAGATTAAACATGTTAATCAAATAAATGATTTACAGAATATATTGATTACTATGGAGAGGGCCCAACCTAATCAAAATCATCACAAGCCAAATGATAAGTGGCACAAAAGACCTCATCATCAAGATCAAAGGCCACCAAATCCTTTTGAGTCCACTAACTTGGTTTATCACCAAGTTATTCCTTATTATAAACCATGTGGACAATTTCATGAGGAATCAACTTGCCAAGTCTTTCTTCAAGTTTGTAGTGAAGAGGGACCTTATAGATCAGAAAATGAACAAGTAAATATGTTTGGTCATGAGTATAATGTTGGCATGGATGATTGGATGGATTTGATGGAGTATAGTGAGGGGGTAAATTGCATGAATAATGTGGTGAATAGGGAAACATAAAATTTTGGTCCTAAGCCTACTCCCCAACAAGTGTCAGAAATGGCTAGATATAGGGGCATTACTTATCAAAGGAGTGGAAACTATAATCAAGATAGGACTCAAGCAAGTGTTTCTATAATGCCTCCTCCCCCTCCTAAAACAATGGTTCACACAAGTTCAGAGTTAGATATTGACTTAGGAGGGTGGCTAAATAATGCAAAGATGTTGGTTCCAATCTTAGAAATTATGAAGATTCCATCTCAGAGGGAGAAATTACTCAAAGAAATAGAAGATCTTCCTCAGAAAGGTATTGACAGATCACTAACAGTAGCTTACCGGGACACCCCTGTTATTTTGAAAAACATGGATAGGGAAAATGAAAAGAACGGACCTTTTTATCTATCCTTTCTCATGAATGATTATATTCTTCACAATTGCATGCTTGAATCAGGAGCAAGCTCAAATGTTATGACTAAGAAGGTAATGGAACAATTAAACTTAAAGATCTCAATAGCTTATCATAACATTTGTGCCATGGATAGAAAAACGATTAAGGTGCATGGTTTGATTAAGGACTTACAAGTACACTTGGTTGCATTTTCAAACATCATGATAGTAATGGACATAGATGTAATTGATGTACCTGATGCTTGGGGTATGTTGCTTTCAAGGAAAACATCTGCAGACTTGGGTGGTAATTTACAAATGGATTTGGTGTATGCCACCATTCCAACTCCAAATGGTTCCATGTTTAGATTAAACAGGGAGTTGGAAAGAAAGTACCATGTTGAAGATCCTAGGAATCTCATGAATAAGATTATGTATCATGAACTAGAGATGGGATGTTATGAGATAGATTATAATTCCATGGCATCTACCAAGATGGAACTTAAATATGAATACCGAAATATTTGTAATGTTTGGGACACCATGGATTCTTTTGATAGAATTTTTCTTGAGGGAGATTTGGATAAAATGAATAATGATATGACTCCTTCAGGATTAGAGACAGAGTTGGATCTTTCATTTGAAAATGTGTCATCAACTCACCAGTTATCAGAAGAATCGGTTAGATTTCAGGAAGAATCGGATGGAATTCTTAGGCCACATCCTCCTTATGTTTTAGAAATTGGGAAAATCAAAGGAAGAATAAGTGAAGCAAGTCCAATGGAAGATAATAAGGATGATAATAAGGTTAATGATGATAAGATGAAATATGACACCCCTATGAAGAGGTATACCAAGCCTTTCAAAGAAAAACTAAATTCAAGATCTTTTCACTTGGCACCTATGCAACTTCATCAGAAATATTTTAAGGAGGATTGTCCCAAGTGGTCGAAAGTTAGAAACAAGGATTTGCATGAGAATATCAGAAAACAAGATGAAGTGTATCAGTCTTCTAGCAACTCATCTCAGCCAGTGGGACGACGTAAATTCAGGCATGCTAGTGAAAGGACTCCACCTTGAAATAATTTTTCAACATGACCACTTGGTGTCCAAAAGGGCACCCTTTGTAACATATTTCTAACCCTTCTCCTTTTCTTTCAGTTTTTGTATTATTTTATTTCATCATGTAATTATGTTACTTAGGTTATCCATTGTATCATAGTTTAATTTATGTAAATATTGCATAAAGTGATTTCATTTATGTGATTATTTTTTATAGCATTTCATTTAATTATTTTATTTATTTTATACATGTATTTATGTTGGGTATTGGTGAGTGCTTTGTTTTGTAGACTCTGAAGTTATCGTATGCTCTCCTTCCCAAAGAAAGATCGAACACATGTCCCCATGTGGAGCCAGATGTTCACCACCTATTTCGACTAAGGGGTCAACTCCATGTGCCATGAAGCTATGTACCTGATGGTGCAACAAAGTTGAAGACTGTTTGGTTCCACAAGGCAGTTTTTGCCCCCGGTGCGTATTTTTGTAATCGGAATTTTTGCTCCCCTACGTGGGATAATAATGTAATGGGTCAGAATGGATCATATTTTAGTTTAGTTACCTAGGAATTTATCATTAGGGAAGTCCTTTCATCGAGTGTTTTTTATCCTCGGGTAATTTTTAATTACCCTTTATTTTTTCACTCACAATAATCCTCCAAAGTGGTGAAAGGCATTCTAATGATCGAGCCCAATGGATGAATATGGTCTAAGAATATTTTAAATGATCATACTAGACATTTCCTAGAGTCTTGCAGAATTCCGTAGAGTCTAAGAAGTTTTTTTTTAATTTTTAAAATTACTCAATTAATGGTAATTTTAAATAATTTTGATGTAAAAATGTCAAAACTAAGTCCTAGGAGATTTTGATAGGGGTGTGAGTACTCAAAAGAAGTGGAATTATACCCCCTACACCCTTGGACCAAGTTCCAACTCAATTGGACAAGTTTTGATAGGTCATTGTCCATGAGGAGTCTTAGTCAATCTTGAGTCGGCAATTTAATTGTTTAATTTAGCTAAGTCAAAAATGCCAAAAATTGTAATATTAGAAAAAAGGTTAGAGAAAGACTGGGAGATGATGCCTAACCCTTTTGCTAAGTTATAGAAACATTTTTCTAACTTAATTTAACCCTCCACACCTATCCACCACCTCACTCCACTCATCCCCCTAGGGAAGTTGCGGCCCCCTTGGTGAGGAAACCACCCAAACTCAAAAAATAAATTAAAGGAACACCTAAGCTCCTTAAATGTGCCCCCATAGTGACTCAACATGATGTTTGACTTGTTAAAATGGTGTTCCCCCTCACCCTCACTCATCCCTCACAAACCCTAGATGGCTAAAACCCTAAAAGTGTGATCTCCTTGAGATCATGAGCTCTTTTGGGTGAGTGACACTTGGAACTCATCCAAGAGGGGCCACTCTTGTCTCCCAGGTATAAAACAATGCCTCCCCTCCCTCATTTCATCATCTATTCTCTGAGTAAATGCATCATGCCCAAATCTCTCCCACTCCTCTCTCTCTCCCATTTTTCTCTTGCTCTTGTGTAAAACTTGTTGCAAGTATTTGCAGCAACCTTTTTCTATTGGAATAAAATAAATCTTTGGAGGATCCATGGTGCATTGAGAGTCTTCTTGGTGCTATCTTGTGCTACATTTGAGGTGATATTTGTTTTGGTTTTTTTTGTGTGTATTCATATGTTATAGATCTAGAGTAGGAAGTCCAAGCAAAGTATTTTGCTTTGATAGATCTATGGTAGTAGTATTATAGATCTAGTGAGTATTTGTTTTGATTCAGCAAAGTATTTTGTTTTATCAATAAGATATACTCACCTCTTATCTTTTATGTAGCTTTGTTTCACGAAATTTACAGGTCACCAAAGGGTTTTGTGGACAAATTTAAGATCTTGATATTTGTCCATTCACCCAACTCAAACCTCTTTAAATTTTTGTTCTAATTTTATGAATATTTCCATTCATTTTTTTGGCATTTTAACTCTCTGAAATATGTTAACAAATCATATTTACTTGCTGACTTTTTGCATATAAATATTTTTTTATTACTAACAGAAATTTTTTGAGTTTTCTGGTCATATTTGCATCTTTTACAGCAAGCTTTGCTTGCTGGTTTTTTTGCAGGTTTGCATCAGAAAAGAGGTGTTGCCCATTTGGGGCCATAAAATGTCAAGAAAAAACCTCTCAAGTTGGGGTATTGGATACCCACTTCTCCTCTCCTCTTCTATCATTGTAAGCAAGCCCAAAAAGAGTCTCTTGGGCTTTCATTTCTTTCCAAGTTTTGATTTTCTATAATTCATTTAGTTAATGTGCCTACACCTTGCATAGTGGATTGGCCTAGCCACCCATGCAAAATTGTAAGGCTAGGAGTTAGATCTATTTTTTGTTTTGTTTGTGCATTTGAAGTTTGTCCCACTTGTCCTCAAGTCAAGGTTGAGAGGCTAGGAATCTCTTGTTTTTCCTTTTATGTTATTAATTTATCTTTTCACCCACTTTGGCACAAAACCGGCAGGTTTTCCCTCCACCTTGTGCCTTTGTTGAGGTTTGCAAGTAGATAGTTCTTTCATTTTCCAAGTTTATTTCAATTTCAGTAATCTATTTTGCGTACACCCTGCATAGTGGATTGGCCTAGCCACCCATGCAATATCATAAGGCTTGTCTCTTGTGCTAATCTGTTAATATTTGTTTCTGCCATTTAGTTTTATGCATCTCCTTTAAAGTTCATCGTTAATACTTCACATAGTTAGAAGCATATTTATATTGGTTAAATATCTTGTATAATTTCGTGGAAGCAATCTTTCTTTTGTAATTTACTTATGTTGGATCTATAAGCACTTTTCATTTCATTCACTTGGAAGCTCTATCTCCTTAAGCATTTTCAATACAAGTAATTTTATTACTTAATCAATTAACGTGTAGTTTTAGGAGGGATAAATTTATCTAGTCTAATTAGGCACCCGAGACAGGTACAACTTTCGCCACCAAAAAGGAGGCTTCTGAAAGCTAGAGGGGGTGCTAAGTCAGGGATGACTGCACGCCACTAGGTGTCCCCCCTACTTGAGCACCCAAGTTTTCTGGGTTGACCTGTGGAGCTAAGGAAGGGCCTTGTTTACCCTTCTTCTTGAGCACCCAACAGTCATTTTGGCCAAAACAGTAAGAGTCTAGGTGTAGTCACCCAGTCTAGGTTTGCAACTTTACCTAACTAAGGATTAAAATTTACTTCACACAACCTATGCTTCAGTTTAAAATCTAAATCTGAGTTGTGTTTTATCTTGCTTTACTTGCAAGCTATATATTTAATGTGTTTTACTTTCAAGTTGTTGTAGCCTTAAAGTTGTGCACTAGTCTTTGGGTTGTTCTTTGCAGAAATTGCACATTGTCTCCTTGACTTCCAAGCTTTGTTGTAAGTTTTTCCTTTATGGTGAATGTATCATTGATCTAATTCTCCTTTAGCATATCTGCAAAATCATTCATCTGGTTAGATCATTTATTATTTCATTAGTGTAATAGATCTAACAAGTACTTCAGGTTATTGTGCAAATATTTAGTGAGTTATTCTTTCATTTCATTTGTAAATTGGCAATTAGTTAAATTCTCTGTACATTGTGTAATCATCTAGCTACTCTTTAGTCTTTGGTGATTGTTGTAATATTATTTCATTTATCTTAATTTGTAAAGTTATTATTTTATTTTATTTAGATCATTCATCTTTTATTTTGTGTATAAACTTAATTGACCCCTTGCCCAACCTTTAGGCACTAGTCTTAGTTTCCCTCTTATGAAAAGGTCGGATTGTGATTCTAGCTTTGCATTTGCATTGTTGCTTGTCATCTAGGTTAGTTTTTTCCCTAACTTAACAAAACTAAAATCAACTCCAAGAATTCACTAAAAAACTCACATAGTAAATAGGGTCTACCCCCCTTGGCTTCCCTAGGAGTAAGCCTATACAGAAGAAGTCCAATTCGAGGTGACAAGTGGGTTTGGACTTGGGAATTGTGTCTCCAAGGACACACCAAGCGGATTGAGACTTTTCCGTGTTTGTAGGTGTGTATAAGGATGGAAACATAGCGAATGGGTGAGAAGCTCATTTTAAAACGTCAACACAAAACGTCCACAAAATATGCACCAGCAAGCAAAGTTTGAATAGTCTCAGACCAGCGTTTAGAATATAAATGGAAAGATGGAAGACCTAGCAGGAAATGTAAAATACATGTATCAGGTTACATCAAGTAATTCTGAAACACATACAGTAGAAATCCCATCAAGTAGGAACCTCCTAATCAACAGGAGAGTACTTTGATAACACTTGCACCAATAAATAAACAGTAAATCATTCACTGCATTCAGGAACACACACTAAGATGAATGATTCATCAATAGTTAGTATCAAAGTAAGATTGAAACACAGACATGACAGTAGGAGAAGAAATTGATCATTAACTATTCAAGATTCTTAAGTTTGATTACATACAGTCTGAAAACTTTTTTACAGCTAAGAATAAAAATATGAGTCTCAATCTATGACCATTTGAACCCTCTTCTTGAGTTACGATGCACATTAAATAGCCAAAAGCATCAAAAAACCCTCTAGAACTCGCCACCTATCTCTAGCATAGGATCCTCTACCTGGGAGAGGTGTGGTAATAGGAAAAAAACATAAAATCTAATAAAATGCTATATTCCAGGAAGTTGTTGGTAGTATTAAATACAACAACAGCAAACTCGTTGCATAGAGATTAAATGAAGCTAAATCTTAGGCAAAGTTGTCCCTTGATGCCTAAATGATGTTTGAGGAGTAACTTGAACCTTATATGATAGTTGGAATCCCTCCTACATATCGAAATCCAAGTAACTGTCAAGTTCACAGCGCATGTGCTCAAACTGTTCCAATTTAGCAAAATATTGTAGAACCCAAACTGACTAGAATGGTGGTAGTTTATCTTTGTAGAGAGAGATGTTGGCTACGCTCATTGGCAAAAAGCTAATACAAGAGGTCGAAATAATGGCCTTTTAACATAAAGTAAGAACCCTAAAGTTCCAAACCCTAACCTTAGGAGGCAAAGCACCAAAAGGTGTTTTTGGGCCTTGAGGTGGTTAGTTGCTACATCAACTTCACGGAGGTGCACCTTTCACATACAATCTCTATTTGGGGTGCATAATAGCTCGTTGGAAATCTCTAACTAATGGACTACAATGTTTTGTCGGTTGTCAAGTTAACACCCTTGAATTTCTCAGAAAATGTCGTTTAGGGCCTCAAAATGGCCTCAACAGTTTAGGACCCAAAAAATCATAAAAAATCATAACATTGCCAAGATGGAGAACTATGTTGAGTTAGTGGAAGAGGTGGGTGGCCATTGATATCCACCTAGATCA